>KN882913.1:113364-155837 GCA_000934455.1 Apostichopus parvimensis
TTCTCTGTCAAAATTTACCTCTACATGGAACCTTGAAAGTTTGAGATGCTTCAGGTTTGCTGAACGAATCACCATATTTAAGACTGGTTTTTATCTCATAAGTGAAACCGTCTTCCAGCTTATCAGTGATGTCTTTCGGTTGGGTATCGGGATATTCCAAAATGCTCCATTTTTGGGAATTCAATTTTCGGAATTCAATCTTGAAACCGGTTACAGCATTATCCCCGAATGTAGCATCGGGTCGTATCGGTAACTCGATAGTAACACGGGGTGATGACGTATTACTTGAAATCAACAATTGCTTAGCTCCATATTGCGAAAAATCTGTAATGAAGAAATTATTGTTCCAGTTTCTTTTTAATATTTTTAAATAAAATGTTCTTGTATATCTTTATACTACAACTACTACTATACATCTAAGCCGCCTTTGACAATTTATGAAGCAAAAGGTAGGTTGAATATTAAGTGGAAAAAAAGTAATAAGAATTCATTTGTTCAGGGATGTAATTAAATCAGATGTCAGCAAATTGTTAAGCTGGATAAAACTTGAAGAACCGATCAGTTTCATATAGTTTGTGAAGATATTACTTGTTCCCATGCGGTTTTTCTCTTTTTTTATACGCTCAAAGTTCATCGTGACCCTCTTTCATGCTTTGATGTCCTACAATACAACTTTTTGTTTACAGTTAACATAAAATCACATTTCTGCTAGTCGTTCAGTCTTTAATACTTTCCTAATGAAGGAGAAATTACTAACACAAATGAAAAAGTTCCATAGTTGTTGGTTTCTCATCTCCCTATATATAATGTATAGCGATATGCGATATTGTACTTCACCACACAACAGAAATGAGAGGAAGTGGGTGCGTGTGTGGGTGTGCCAGTGGGTGAGTGGGTGGGTGCGCGAGTGGGTGAGTGTGTGGTGAGTGAGTGAGCAAACAAGTCTGTCGCTAAGTCGGTGTAGACAGTGTATAGGTCAGAGGTGAAGTTGGCCAAAAGTTGATGCCTGTCTAGAATAACAGTGATGGTTAGGTAATATCGTTTTCTGCTAAACTAAACGTAAGAAAATGGATTCCGGGCTGACAAAAAAGATGGCAACCAGATTACATCAGAAGTAACCTAACAACCACAGAATCTATGAACCCTACAGCCTTCTGATAGAAATATTTGTGATGAATACTTAACTCCCCCGAACAGCTAAAACTATCTTCCATCGTTTAGGAAAATATCATTGTGTAAATGTCACGTCTGGAAGCTATTATCTGTAAATGTATCATGTCATAGTGTAATAAGGATCTAAGAAGCATGTACTTTCTTTTTGTCTTTCTTTTCATATCTTCGAAAACGAATGTTTGGACACTGACACCAATGCCATCATTAGCTCATGTAAAGAGCTTGAATATTTTAGAAACATTATTTAAAAACAAACCCGCTGAAAACATTTGAAGTATTTGAAGAAAAGCATTCGAATTGATGATATATTTAGTCATGTTTACGTTTTCAGTCTTGTATGAGAAAGAACGTTATCATAACTTTTTCATCGCAATTATATTTATCACAAATTTTAGTGATGATGGTTTGGTTTGTGCCGCTTTAGAAAAGATGACATGGAAGGGTCTGATAGAAGGTAACTTACCCACTTTACACGGAACACTTTTATCCAGACATGGTCTTGAAGACCTGTCAGCGATTGGGCAGGTTTCTGTATCGTCTGCGTTAGGTCTGTGACAAGTGCTAGAATCTTTCTTCCAAAATCGCACGGTTCCAGATTGTCCAAACATCGATCGAACAGTTTGGCCTTTGCGGAGAGATCGTGGTCTTTGGAAGATAAATACTTTCTTTTGCATCCATGGAGACGTGTTAAAAAGGTCAGCAGCTTGGGTTGGTAACGATATTCTCCCTCCAAAAGACAAACCTGAAGTGAAACATCCTTCACGGAAAGAAAAGAAATATGGTCAATTACCGGTATACAACACAGCTGTCTTTTCTTACGAATATCGTTCTCTTGCACATCAGTACCACCTTTGCTTAGTATATATGCACAGTACAACTGTCGCTACATATCGATACGTCTGTCACTTCATACCAACACAGCAGTGTCGCTACATGTCACTGTGTGTCGTTGCACACCCAAACCGCTTTCGTTGCATATCAAGTTCAACACTTTTGTCGCTGCGTATCAACACCGGTGTCGTCCCATACCGTGGTCGCTTTATACCGATACCGCTGTTGATGCATATGAAATAGCTGCATATTAACACCGCTGTCATTGTACATTAATATCGCTTCCTTGGTTTATCAAAATGCTTCAAAGTTTTAGATACATATTTGTGTCTGTGTGTGTGGCTGCGTTGTCACAGTTTGATGGTGCGATACTGAACATGCACTTAAAGGAAAGGTAACTAGGATTACTAGAAATAAACCTACTACTTTAGATCAACATATTTTGCACACAGTAATAAAGGAATATCGAGATTTGCATATAAAAGAATAAAAATTACACACCATTTGTGAGACATCAAAGTTTTTGCACTGGATTGAGCGGTTAATAACTCGTTAAGATATATCGACTTAAATTTTTGTCTCCACATAGGTAACGCAAAAACATTAAGGGGTTCCTACAACTTCATAATTTACAGAACTACGGAAAATAATTTATGGCTCGGCAGGCCAGACAAGAGGGGAGGGGGTCTGGGGGCTACAGTCCTGGGCCCGGGCAATATGTGACGTCATTGTCTTCTGGCCCGCCCTGTTCCTCGTCTCCCTTGTGGCTTATTCAGAATACAGTAAACAACTGCAACTGTGAACAACAGCAGCTCATATGAAACAATTAAGGTAGTTCGAAAAGTGAAAAGGAAAAGTTACATTTGTTATTTTAACAGTGTTTTTGTTTCTATGGTTGACATTATTAATATGTAGAGGAAACAATTATTTGACATTATTGCTGTTTTTATGCTCAGAATTCATATATTTACACACCGTGGGCTCAATCACTTCCGAGCACTCTTGGCAAAACCGCAGTTTAACTATTGACATTTTTCAAATGGACAAAATGTATACACCCTGGGCTAGAGGTTTGTATTATATTGATACGGTTGTGTTGGTTTTTCAAAGTGTGATGATTTATAAAGCCTTAAATGTCAAGTTTTACTGCAGCAGCGGTGAACGCTTTATGAACTTTACACTATAAATAAGGGAGCACAACTGCTTTAAATTAATATGAACGTAAGTGAGATTTTTCTTGAAACACTCAGCATAAATGTGTTCAATAATGGATCAATATATTAATGTGCACACTCAGTAAAAGTTTGGAAAACATTTAGAAGCATATCTATAGATGTGCTGACTCTCCATGTAACTTATTTTTAATTAAGTTGAAGAATGCAGCTCTGAGAAATAGAGATATATAACGAAGAAACGTGAAATGATAAACAATATTCCATCCATCTATCTATCTTGAAAGAGTATTCAAGACATATATTAGTTTGTTGAAGCATAACTGGAAACCAATGTTTCACGCAATGCATTATCAAGTGCTAATTCAATTCGTAGACTGTCGCTATCTATCTATCTATATATAGGCAAGACAAATTAAGTGTCGTTGTCGTAATTGCAAAAAGGAAATATTGAATTACAAAGTTTTAATTAAAAGGTCTAATATTTCTGTTGTGGTCAAGAAGAATTAAATGTGTTTAAAGTACTTACCACCACTTCCTGACATTAAACAGCAAATCGTCGAGATTATGAATGAATTGAGGAACAAGAGAATCATAAAAAACTTCTCCATCTTCAAATTGGAGATTTTCACCTGAATGCGGAAACAGAAATAGTGGTGGAAAGTCTTCAACCGAGGAATCGCAAAGAGATAATGATCAGAATTTGTAACATGACCCTCAGTTAAAGCTTTTCTCTTTCTCTTTCTCTTTCTCTATAAAGCTTCATCAAGGAGGCGTTGTAATTATATTAATATTAATGTGTATTTTGTTCGTAGGTGGCTGTTTCTGTAAACACACAGATGTCATCGAATAATTCCCCGCTGCATTTCCGTTTTGAATACACTTTTACCAATATAAATAAATCTTAGTAATAAGGTCAGCAAGTAATGGTGTGATGTAACAGGAAAAGGGAACAGTTCATGGCTATGGTAACCTACATGGCATGACTTCAAATACATTTTTAAATAGACTATATTAGGACACACACTCATAGTGCTTCTTCAAATAGTTTTTTTAGCAGAAGAGTGTGCTTAAACCTATTTTCGACATACTTTACTGTATAAATATGAATACAAATGCACCATTTGACGTCTGAAGGTTTTTTTTCTTCCTGGCGGAATTACCACAGACATGGGAGTCGGCTCCAATGAGCCACAGGTCCTTCCAAACAGGTTAATGCCTCTACTTAAACCAGTTGGAGAAAATACAGAATTTTTGCGCACCTTCCTTTAAAAGTCGCAATTTTTATCTGATTCGGATACACTATTTATCCTATATATTTTATTGTTTCATTAGTGTCAATTCCATTGCAATTATCGAGTAAGGTTATTAAAATATTTGAAATGATAAAGATATGCTAATTTAATTGGTAGCTGCAAAGAATTTATCATTGTTAATGTGGCACTATTCATCCGTCCTCATATCTCCGAGTATACAGAAGAGCTACGAAACAGATTTAAAACTTTTGGACCAAAAGTAAAAAAAAAGAGATCGGATCATCAAATGTGTTGCAAAATCATGTAATTATCGAGGGTTTCAATCATTTAAAAATCGTAACAATTAACATTAAAGTAATAAAGAAACAACAGTGGAGCATTTCATTGATTTGTGACGAGAGAGAAATATTAAAATGTTCTCCTTACAATTGATTAAGTATTTTTCGGTTTTGGTTTGATGGTACTTGATCGCTTCAGTAGCTTAGCTGTGGCAATTCACCATCCCGGGATATTGTTTATAAGAGCTAAACGGGGCTGATGAGTCGAAACTGGGGTATTACACTTATTGCAATATTTAAATCTGTGAATGTATTTAATGGTGCACATTTCTAAATCTCTTTATCTTTATACATTAGAAATGATCGTTTCATTAAAACAGCGAATTGAAGTTGGTTACCAATTTCACTCAGTTAACTAAGTTCAGGAGAGGACTGGATAGTGCATACATTTCTACCGACGCAGAGATCCAACCGGGCGCCTGGGGATTCGCTGCACTTCGATTAGACCCTGTGCAACGATTGACGCTTTTGAAGCCTCAGAGAAATAGATCTGTTCGAGAAATAGAGGAGATCGGCGTCCGACCAACGTACCGGTTTTGTGCACGTAAGCCGGTATGACGGTATGTCGGTAGACCACAAACCTATGGAGCTTTGTAAGGTTCAAGTTGAACAATCTTGGCTAACATCATATAACAATGACATTTTTCAAAAACTTTGGCCACGAAAAGTAATTTACATTTAAAAGATAGACCAGATGATAACTCGTTTCTGTCTGAATTCAATTCCAATATACATATCGTCTTTTATTTAACAATATTATAAATTGTGTATACTTGAACTTGACACAAACATGTGCAATCAGGGGCGTCAATCCCAATTGAAAAGTGAGGGGTGGGGGGGGGGCATTAATGACTGAACATGGGTAAAGTGAAGAAGTGCACACCGCGAGCGCCTTGGCGCAAAGCATTTATCGGTTGGGGCCCTCCAGGGTCCCGCCTTTGAGCTCCTGATGTGGTTCATGGGCGAAGTCCCAGCGGGGTTCAGAAATTTTAAAGTTTGGTTCTGCCTGGTCCCTGTATTGGTATATCAGTCATAGTAATATATTTAAAAAAAATATTCTTAAAACTGATTATACTTTAATTAAGAAAGACTTATCTATTTAACATCCGGGTGTAACTTAGGGCCTTTATCATGATTAATATAATTCAAACTTAAACCAAACACGGACACATTCATAAATTTAAGTAAATTAGAAAAAAAATTATTCGGTGAAATCACTTTGTAAGGGACAAATAGGATTTTACGTTTCTTTATAAGCTCTAACTTATTCATTGGTTAACACAGGTAATTGAAGATATGAAATCATGCTAGGGCATTATAATGGTAGCCGTAGCCTATATATGCTGAGGGGAAGCCATATGGTGTAAATTAATTGTTGTGTTATCATTATTTGTTTTACATGCCAAAAAGGGATCTACTGGAGGGGGGGGGGTGGATGAGCTGAGTGGGTATGCCGTGTAGGGGCCTGTGCCTCTATATTCTTAGTTAAAACATCGTGGAATTGATACAAGGGCTAAGAATGCAAATGATAGGCCTATATGAAATATAGACTATAGACGTTATAAATATATATATATATACGAACCGTAGTTTCACATTTTATTGCTACACTGTTCACGCAGGTTAAATCTTAGGAGCTCTCTAAGTTCATTGTTACTCCAACCAAAACGAATCCAAAACAAGCGCACGTTCATCGCATCCGCGTCACGTGCATATACGTGAT
Source organism: Apostichopus parvimensis (assembly GCA_000934455.1). Classification (NCBI taxonomy): domain Eukaryota; kingdom Metazoa; phylum Echinodermata; class Holothuroidea; order Aspidochirotida; family Stichopodidae; genus Apostichopus; species Apostichopus parvimensis. Next base: position 119,858 of record KN882913.1, read on the forward strand.
GAGCGGTTAAAATAAACCTTGTCTTCTTTTTGAACGCCATTCACACAATACGTGCCTAGAATATTGTACACTACTGTCTAATGAAATGAGACGAAATTATATGAACAATTCGCTAAACCTAACTGAAATAGCGCGTACGGTCCGGGAATTCACATTATCGGAGGCCTACTTTCAGGTAGGAAGTGAAAATCGCACGGGGAAAGCTCCCCCCCCCCCCCTGCAGGCTACGGTCCTGTACTTGGCAACAGTCAAGTTAATCAAAAAACATGAAAGATTTTGTGAACATATATACATAACTACTAAACTAGATATTGAGGTATAATGAGTAACATGGTTATAACAACAACATGACTAGCAGCTTATCACCCAGCCACACAGTCTCTAAACTTCTATGAAATATGTAACTGTCTCCACAAACACTTGACTGGCATTGCTAACCAAACTGAATGCTCAATATTATTTACATACAGTGTTATATTGGTTGTACGTGATAATACAACATACTATAAAATATGGAAAATTATATACTGGAAATAGCAAATGCTGAGGGCTTTCGTTATCTGTTTGCTTAGCATTTAGCATCAGCGGTGTATGGGCGCGGTTCCTTATTTAATTTACGCTATAAATGAAATCTGTAATTCTAATTTCAACCTAGTTGAAAAGTTCTATTTTTCATCAGGCGTTGAGCAGATGAGAATGAAACATTAATAACTACTAATCTCATAGCACAATGTTGAGCTTCTTTTATGAGATACACGAGTCATTAAGCATAGGGGAAATGTTATGCTGTGTCCCCCACTCTTCAGAAAGTGGGGGACGTGCCCCCCCCCCCTTATGATGACACCCCTGGTTGTATGCAATGTCATAAATGCACTCAGAACAAATTCTTTTATGTTTACCTTCATATTTACATCCAATTTTCGATATTGGGACAAATCTCAATATGTATACATTACACACATGTAAATATTTTTACCTTCACATCCCCGTTGATAAAGTTAGAAGGTTATCCAATCCAAGATATATTCAATACGAAGTATTTTGTTGCCCACGTCCAACTATGACATCACACCTTCTTTTTAAAAGTTCATTTATGGCAACTTCAACTACCAATATCTTGATACTCAGAATATGTTTGTGCCTCTTTCATCAGTGCAAATGATAAGCTTTCGTGGACTATTCTTATAATCTTATGACATTATTCTGGGTTATTCTGGGTGTTTAGTACAAAACACGTGAATCCTGTGCAAAAATTTACTAAAAAACAAATCATTGCTACATACTGCTGAAATGGAATGAATCCATCTAAGTCTATAGAGTGTTTCATGACTCGGAAATGGTAAACTGGCGATCACGTTTTTTATATTTTATTATTATTATTGAAGAAAGAGGGAAAATTCAAGCCTGAGTAAATACTTTGACTTCATTGATTAAACAAGGAAATAACTTTTCATGTTTGCTTTCATATCAATACACATTTACGTGTTACATTAACAATAACGTGTACTTTGTCAATTCTAAACGTCACAAAAATACATAAAGGGATAACAATTACAGAAAAAAACGAGTAAAATAGTTAAACACGTTTGCTTAAAATGTACTCCATTGTGAGGTGATTCTGATTTAATTACACTTATAATAATTTCACTTATTTTGATAAATTTGTTTTACTGTTTTACTGTTACTGGCTTTACTTTCACAGTCCTCCTTTATTTAACGCATCCATATCTATATGTGCTCTAAAGACGTGATATGGTAATAAGCAATCAAGTGTACAAACACAAAGAAGTGAAGACAAATTAAAACAAAGAAATAAGAGAAATACTAATAATAATGAAAATGCAGTAATATAGGAGGGAAAAGGAATAATGACAACTTTAAACTATTACGTATGATGACTCGGGACCTATTTCACGATCTCTCCGTCTTGTACTGTGGCCCCTGGGAGGAAGAGGGGAATTCCCGTCTTTGAAAAAGCTCAGTTATGTGTTGTATTCAAAAACACAGGGGGAAAACACACATCCGGGTCACTTGACAAAGCATTTACTGTCTGTTGATGGCAAGAGGAAGATATGAAAAAGATGAGTAGGATGCGAGGGAAGAAGAAGGTGGAAGTCAATTTACATAGCACAATGTTATACGTAACAGGCTAACATTAAAATCCAGTTATTAATCGTCATAATTATTTAATTTAACCTAGACGTGGGGCATGATTGACCAATAGCAGTGTTACCCGTAGTCTCAACAATCTTGGAAAAAACTGTGTGCATTGATCTCTTTACGAGTACGTTGAAAAGTTTAATTTACTATGAGAAGCACAACTCAGGGCAAACCATTCGTTTGAGAGAACATTGTTAAAAATGATATACGTATGGATGTGTGGCATTGATAAAAAACATATGATATGATCAAAACTACAAAATTGAGAAGAAAATAAGAATAATTATTTTACTCAAAGATGCTATATATTGTTACCAGAGCTAAGTTTATAGCTATGCTCCTACGATTCTATTGAGTATGTGATAGAAGTCAATGTGTCTTTGCTAGCGGGGTTCATTCAGCCTGCAAGACCATACAAAGCGGTGTTCAGCAGGGATCTATTGCTGGTCCATTACTGTTTCTACTGTATATTAATGACTTTGATTTATGTCTATCACACTGCAACGCTGCTATGTATGTAGACGATACAACTTTCCATGATAGTTGGAAAACCATGACGGACTTATCTCATAAATTAAATTATGATGCTACGAATAGACCTATATATATATATGATGTAGTGATAACAATATAGTAATAAATACAGACAAAACTGCCAGAATTATTATTAAAATAATTATTATGACGCAAGATCATATGACCTTTTTAATGTTCTTGGTTGGCAAACTTTTGATGCACTAAGCAGTCGTCGTCATTATTAACTTAGCCGTAAAGAAGCATTCCAGATATAAAGTATATTTTATATGTGTATATATTGAAAGCCAGGAACAGCTATAGAAACACCACTAACATTCAGATGTTTCCTTGTTGTTGGACTATAACAAATCAAGACTGACAATCTACCTACGTAGTCATCCTGTAAGCAATATTCATGTGATGATTGTATTATATAAATTCCCCTTTTGATGAATATTTAAAGATTTTGCAAGGCAGGCTTTTTTTTTCCTGCGCCCCCCCCCCCACCCTGGTTCTCTGCCCGAAGGACGGATGTATGGCACTCCCAGTATGTCTCAATTCCTCAAATATTGAGGAAGGTGTTTGTAGATATCCCGTAACACTACAATAAAACTAGTTAACAAAGATGTTCCAAACACAGCGTTTCACAGGCAGACGAGTTGTGTTTCACCTAAGTGCTAAGCATAACGTATATAGGAAAAAACTTCTGAGATAAGGACTTTAATCCCGCCTGTTCTTTACAAAAAAAAGTCACAATAAAAGTGTTAAAATACTTATCACAATGACACGTATCAAGACAATCAATATTATACAATAATACGTGATCATTTTTGTTTCCGGGTGTTGCTATCAATAACATAATTTCATGAAGAGATACGTAATACGTTAACCTATTGCTATAATGTATAGTGCGTGCGCTGTAGGAATGGCGTTACACAGGAATTCAAAGGGACGGGGGGATTCACATTTTCCTCGCATGATTTAGGTAAGATCCAAGTAGAGGTAAGGGCCAGAGACGAAAAAAGGATTTTATAAAAGAGAGGGTGCTGCCCTGGGATTGGTAAAGCCAACTCCCACATAGGAGGTCTTGGGGCTTCCACAGAAGAATATAAAAGATGGTGCATTATGAGGCATGTTTAGCAAATAATTTAGGTATTTATATGTAGCTCTTAACGCAAGATTGTGCTTATAAATAATAATGAAATAAAATATTTTCCCGACTGATTTTGGTAGCGGCCTGGGAGGGCTAGAGGCGAATCAAGGAACTTTATAACGAAACGGTGTTGCCCTACATGTATCCAACTTTCACGTACGATATGTAGGGCCTTCCCACGAAGAAGTGAGACGTCAAATGGTGCATTCTGAAGCATTAAGTAAATATAAGTAGACCTAAACTATTATGCTAGTAAAAAAGTTGTGTGAGGTTGGAAATGGAGGTGAGGGTAAAAAATCTTCTTTCCCTTTCGTGAACTCCTCTCTAAAGTATTTATGTACTAATCCAAGCATACATTTTACCAGCTGACTTGGTGGCCGATGCTTTAAGGTAGCTGATGTAAGACTCTTGCCCTGCTGGTGGTTTACATCGTGCTAGGGTTTGAGGCACACTGGAGTATAACGCTCCGGTGGTGGTATGGCACCTTTTGTGGCCTAGGAATCCGTGTCCATGTCTGCCTTGATGTCACAAAAGAACCCGTGAAGATGCGAAGAGAGTTGGTCAGATCGACCAGAAGCGTTCTAGGCGTGATATGGCGATAATGTGTATTTCCTTCTTATCTTTTACCTTCCAATTTGTTCATAAGATTAATTTTGATAATAAGGTATATTTATTTACAGTCTTGTAAACTGAAATTGTCAATAAACTGACAGAAAAGAAGCGTTCTAGGTGGTCGTTGCTTATGGTCAGAGGGTAGAAACACCCTTTGCGGCCGACATGTGTGCCGCCATCGTCCACTAAATACATGGCCTGCTGAGGCGCTATTCTCCTATTTTTGCAGAGATTATAGTTTCTTCTTCAAAAATGTGTAGTATTTTAAACTAGCGCCATCATTCACATGTGGACGTTATTCCTCTCGTTGGTGCGTTGGTTAAGGCTCAGTTGACACACTGAAGGTGGACTAAATTCATTTTAAAGACATCAGTTATAGTTGGCTAAACCAACGCAATTAAACTGTCACGTGGATGTCCAAGAGTATGCCGGAAGTTAAGTAAAATAAGTCATTCGACATAGATGCATATAGTGACATTAGATCTCATATATGGTGACATCTTCCACCCCACCCCCATCCTCACCTTACCCAGTGATGTCATTGTATTACAATCAGCTTATATGATAATGAAGTAAACAATGAAACGCTACCATTACTGGGATTTTAGTTGGCACAGGTTATTGCCATCAGGTAAACTGGAATCTAACACTATTTGTCGAAATTCGTTTAATATTTGGACTGGCATTTTATTCCTTGCCACATTTAATTCAACTGAAGAATTAAAACAATGTATAATGAAAGTGGTTGATGTTAGGGACTAGGTAATTTCCTGTAACATTATGTTATATTTTTAGACATCTACGAGTACGCTACAAGTACTCCCACACTGAAACGTTTACTTGAAAATCGCTGACGGTAGCACTATTCTTTCTCATGTTGGATATGTAACTATATTGTTATGACCTTTGGCTAGAGTTCCAACTTTACCCAACGGACTGTGAATGTTAACAATATGTCAATGACTGAGGTGTGTACTTGAAATGTATTCCAATTTTGAAGTAGGAAATTGGATGTAAATTTTTAACAAAACAAAGAATTTTAGTCAGCTTCTCTGCCATTACAACTGCTTGATTCAAGTTCACTGTTAGTACAACTTCAAATGCTGTTCCCGAAAACGGTAGGCAGGGATTACTTGAAAACTTCATCAGGATGCTTAGAGTTTGTTTCTCCTTTCATCTGTCAAAAGTAACTGTTCTTCTGAACTATATTTAATTTTCATTTCAAGTTCATGACTAATTTGATCGTTCCAGATATGATTAAACTGACTAAATGAACAGGAGAGTTAAACTTACGTGCAATCATATTTGAAATTGTGCTGAAATTGCTTCCTGTTATCTTTATGAAGCATAAACCGTCTGGTCAAACAGGAAGAAAATGTAACAGTCTGGAAGAACTGATTGCTATAGTTAAATAAATATGTCAGGAGTATCACTCTTTACTGAACAGAGACAAAGGAAACCAATTCACAAAAGGAAATTACCTGTTTTGAAGTAATCAAGTTATGTATATTTAGGAATAAGTTTTAAAGGAAGGGAAAGTTTTGGGAAGCGTATCTTTACCTTTAATGAACGACCATTGTTATTGTATAGATAATAAAATATGTGGTGATGAAGTTTCAATATAGTCATTCGTGAGTTTTTGACATTATCTGCTAGTAGCAATTATCCCCAATTGAATGTTTAAACGAATTTGGAACCACGAAGTATACTCTTATTTCCTGTAAGTTTATTCTTCGTGTTCAGTTTTCGCTGGTCTTTGCTTATACGCATTCGATAATCTCTTATTGATTGAATACAAATGTAGCAACCATTTTTACCGCAAATCGCGAGGAAAATCATCGACAATTGCTCAAATTATGTTCAAGTCAGTGTAGCAAGAGCAATGTGTTACAGTATACGGAGTCTTCATGACGTGTTTCATTTCTTTTACTTCTTTTCCCTCCAAAGGTCACCACTTTTGTTAAATACGGTACTTATGTTTCCTTAGTGCCTAACAGAAAGAATGTAAAGTATGCTACGAGGGGTATGGGTATATATATGTCTTTGGCTTCTGTCTGAGAGCTTGTGATAAGGGAGACACTCGAAAGTTAAAGGAGAGTTGCGCATTCCATTCCGATAATTCCAAATCGCCCTTTGGAGAGTGACTCAAGTATTGTTTTCCAAGTAAAGAGAACTTAAAATCCATAAGCCATAGACAATTTTTTGCTTTATTGTTGTTATGAGCAAAACTTTATTGCATTTACGAAAAAGTTATTAATTGTTTTATTACAAGACGGTACCGTCTGTTTTCTTGTAACAAACAAAAACATAACACGAATAGTCTATACCTACATGATTATCGTCCTTATAAATATTCCACCGTCAGTAACAGGAGAGATGAAGTGCCGCAAGTAACTTGTGATAACCCCGGTAATCTGCATGCAGGGAGTAAAGTAATTACTCCCTGCTTCATGTTACTAAGGCTCAAACATAAATTTCATTTCAGTTGTTGGGGAATTCAAATCAACACTGCCCGTGCCAGTCGTTGCTCTGACCGTAAATACATATTGTTGATTCGGCAATAACCTCTCACCTTGCCTGAGTCGTATTTTGTTGTCCGCAACGTGTTCGGCGATAACTGGAGCCGGATTCCTTCCATTCGGTCTGACTCTAGCTACCGTATAATAATAACTGTTTATAGGGCCATTACGTTTAAAACACTTAGGTTTATTCCAGTGGTAAACCAAAATGTCTTTGCTCCTCAGTCTCGGCGAGAGCTTCGTTGGTTCACCAGTTGGTCCTTGAAAACAAAAGAAAGGAAATGAAGAAACATTACACTGATCAATTTTGGAATACACTCGTCAAAATACTACTAATTCCATGAATCATACAACAAACCTCGGATGCAAACCTCGGGTGACACGATATTTAACATTTAACTTAACGCCGTCCTTTATATAACCAAATTGCTCATGGAATACAACGGTAATATACTTGTTGTACAGGGCACATATAAGGGATTTTCTCAAATAAGATGGTTCTTTCTTTCTTTTGAGCTAGCTGTCTTACCCAATTTTGGCATGTTTTGTAATTTATCCCAAGCAATATACCTGCTTTAAAGTGCGACATCTTTGCAGAGATAATCATAATTTGTAGATCGTCCGTTCTGACTATTTTAGAAAAAAAACTTTTTGGTGATATCACTATATTATCAAACCCTTGTTGTTTCAGTATCAGGGCGGGAAGGGACGTATTAGCCTACCGGTTCACCAGCTCGGAACTGATGTGCCCCTAGGTATAAAGCACCAGGTTGAGATGTCGAAGGTATCGATTTCATGGTAAGATGACAGTTTATTCCGAGGCGCCAAATGCGTTTCAAGGCCCCATCGACTCCGGTTGGATCAATCAGCCGGCGGAAATGTATGCCCAGTTTGCCCATGAGGGAGGTTATAACAGGTTTGGACATTCATTCCTGATTTTGATCATTAATATCATTTGCTTTGTGATAACGTTTTAGCCAAAGTCGAACCGATGTTAGAATTATGAAATTGGGAGCCCTTGCCTAGAAAGAAAACTTAAAGATTTAGACGTCTAATTGTTCACTCTGAGGCATATTTAGACTATAAATTAGGTCGATGGAAGTAACCGTAAACGCAAGATTTGCTTTCCCGGCTGAATGCAAAATCCCCGGACTGAACTACTTCCCCCCGACTGACGATCGGAGGTGGGGCCATGCCTTCTCTTTTGCACACGCCACTTAAACTATATTGACTAGACTTACTCGTTGTAACTGTTTGTATCAACAGGGACCTTTGATACGTCCCCGTTTGCGTGTTCAGGCTCAAAGTAAGGTTGTACAGAGAGTTCGCCATCAAAGTCCTTACTGTTTTCGTCCTTTCTTCACTATCCTTCACATCGACTACTCTTGATGTAGCAACCACTGTCGGTGGCACTCCGTCGCATTCAAGGACATCCAAGAGTTGTAAAGAGAGACTTTGACTAAGAACCCTGCACGAGTCCGTGACTCCCTCCACCGACCACGTCACGGTAGCGCTTGCATTACCCGCACGTTTTGATGATGATGTGTAATTGAGGTCAGTGATACCCAAATCTAAGAGAGTATATTATAGACACATATAGTTCATTTAACATTTTACAAGCTTCTGTTTATCAACCCAATTTTCTGCGGTGACAACTTTGTTCAATTTCTTTGTCATTGTCCTACTTTGGTTTAGTCTCGTTGAACAGACCCGCAGTCGGAACTTTGGGAGAGAGAATGAGAGATATTGACGAGGAAGACTTATTTCAATATTCAATATCAGATACCGATATATCTGAAAGGATTGACCTTGTAAATTTCTCAAACCTAAATTATGTTCTCCGTTTCTTCCCTCCAATTGACCTCTCGTCTTCTGTTTACATGCAACGCAAAATAAAGTTGTCCTGTGTTTCACGAAATTTAAAATACACACACGAACCTTCACAAGCAGTAGTGACTATTTGTGGGACACTTTTATCTGCGTAATCTCCATTCCTGTCTCGGAGACTGATTGCTACCTCGTATGCCGTACCGTCAATTAGTTCAGTTAACAAAACTAATGACCCACTTGTCTCTTCGGTTTTCCATAGTCTTTCACCTTCTTGCCGGTAGTAGATTTTGTAGCGGGTCACTGGACCAGTACCCATGTCGACTCTGGGGTCCCACTCTGGCCACGAAACTGCCACACTAGACGACGTTTCATCCCGAAATTCCAACGGCTTGAGGTTTAAGAATGACGGTGGCACTAATACGTGGAAGAGGAGTAATCAAAATTAAATCAGAATGCAAAATGCACTGAAGTTTCGATGGCTTCATTGCACTGGACTTCTGCATGTGAACCAGAAACAGCTGTCACAATATAAATGGCCCGAACCACTATCTTGATGTACAATTACACTATGACATGGTAAACGCAGGTTAGTCTACTGTACGTGGCAATACACACCTCCACCAAATGCAATAGGGGCTTGTACTCAATGTGCTGCATCCACACACCATCTATGAGAAGAATCCACGATTCCCATCGTTAGATATCATGTAAAAGGGGTCTTCAGAGATTCACCTCTGGTGAACTCAATTGAGATTTGACCTCACAAGCAACATGATTATTGTACTCAATATGGCAAATCCATATACCATGTATAAAATTATCCATGATTTCTTCTATGAGAAATCTTGTTTCAGGTTTTCAGGCCTCGACACTGAAATATTTTTAAAAGTACTTGCTATTTTGCGACCGTGACTACAAATCTACTCGCCAAAATGCAAAATTCACTCGCCACTATGACTGCTGTTCAAATCTCCATAGTACAGATATACAACATCAATAACTTATTATGAACCCAAGGTTAGGCACAAACGCAGATACATGGTGATACGTCGTTACATCTTGGAAAATTATGTATCCGTGCAGTATGATATTTAAAGTTTTTTACCACCAAAAGTAAGTGATGAACAAAGTAAAACGTGTCGCAGAATCGTAAATAAGCAGCTAGGCTTACTGTAGTGTCTCAAACAAATAAAACTAAAACATCTGCAAGAATACCTACGAAGATAGCTTGGCTTCTGTAACGGCCTAAATTAATGTGAAGGCCTAAATGTTAATCCATTGTTTAAAAAATCCAAAAACTAAATCAAATCATGCTCTATTCCCTCTTTCATATAAACAACAGAGAATCATTGAATGGCATTCAACATCTCGTGTTGACAAATTTATGAATCATTACAAACATGTTATCGAAGGCGATAAATGTCTTTCCGATTGAGTTTATCTTCTATGTTGCATCTGAGGAACTGACCACAGAGTCTGTGCGATGAGTCTCAGATGTTTAAAGGGGCATTTCTCCAAGAATTATCTGATATTGAAGTGGTATAGCAAGACAAACTGGGCTGATAGCAACGATATACTTTAACAATTTATACAAAGTATTCAAATTAATATTTTGCGTAAAAGTCATCATTTGAGCCTGCTTTGTAACTGTACGAACACATTTAATTTTCTAGCAACTTAGTTATAAATGAAAGAACTATGTCCTATCCTTGAAGTTAAATGTTAGTAAGTTAAGCTATTATCATTAATGTTTTAAATTCAGGTATATAATATTTCTCCAAAATATAATTTCATCCATATAAAGTGTATCGTTTTTAGTACACGTTTCTTTTGGAATGACGTATAGCCTAATGAAGGGGTAGCGGGGTCGAATATAAAGGGTTGTTTGCATCAAAGCCCGACATTGGGCTCCTGTCAATCAATATTGAATGAAGAACATAGTTAAAAGAAATTACCTGCCCGACTAGTAGTGACCATCTGTGTGGTACTTTGCTCTGTATATATTCCCTGTTTATATTTCAGCTTGATCGCTACCTCGTATGTCGTTTCTTCGGTTAGGTCAGTTAACCGAACAGCGAGACTCTCTGTTTTTTCGCTTTTCCATGTTCTATGACCCTCTTCACGGTACTCGATCATGTAACCAGTCACTGGACCAGTTCCCCTGTCCAATATCGGGTCCCATGCTAGCCAAGTGACTGTTATTCCAGATGAGGTCACATCTTGAAATTCCAACGGTTCGGGGTTTGCGAATGACGGTGGCGCTAATACGTGAAAGAGGAGTAATCGTCATTTAAAAAATGGAACAATTTTCCTTGTGGTAGTGAATGGATGACCTCATGCAGAATTTCATTTACGATATGTGAAAGAAAAACGAGAAGCAAGAAAAGACTGCAAAAATAGTTTTTCAAGAAAGTTAGCTTTATACTAATAGATGCGGAATCTCTGAAATGCTCCTTTCGGATAAAATTGATAACGACAACGGCCCTCCGTGAAGTCCTAAATGTTATACAATTGTTTTGAAAATTCCAATAACTAAGTCAAATCATGCTCTTCTTCCCCCTTCATATACACAACAGAGATTCATTGAATGGCGTCCAACATCTCGTGTTGACAAATTTATGAAGCATTACATACATGTTATCTAAGGCCATACGTGTCTTTTCGATTGAGTTTATCTTCGGTGTTGCATCTGAGGAACTGACCACATGATCTTTGCGATAAGCCTTAGATGTTTAAAGGGGCATTTCTCAAAAAATGAAAGAAATATGTCCTATCTTTGAAAATAAAATGTTATTAAAAGCTATTATCATTGATGTTTTAACATACACATATATAATATTTCTCAAAAATATAATTTCCTCTACATTAAGTGCATTCTTATTAGTAAACGTTTCTTTTGGAATGACGTATAGGCTAATGAAGAGGTAGTGGGGTCGAATATAAATGGTTTTAGCTTTATTTACCGTTGTGACACCTTAGTACCGGTAAACACATAATGATTATATAAAACTATTTCTCTTTGTGGTCAACTCATTACACGACTATCCACTAGGGCCAGTTGCCTAAAGAGTTTTATGCATACCTGATGTCCTACATTTTTGTTCATTACTTGGAGTCCCTTCTCCAAAGGGATGGTCCCTGCTAACACTGATCCGAAATTTGTAATTAACATTTTCTCTCAAACCGGTGAATTGATGAGAGAGTTGTCTTCCTTTTGGTATTTCGGTGAATTCTTCTTCTCCTGGTCCTTTTATGTGTATCCTATACTCAACAATGGGACCGTGACCAGGATCGACCGTCTCATCCCATGCTGGCCACGTGACGGTTACACCTGTTGACGTGACATCAGAAAACTCGAGTGGCTCCGACTGGTCATAAGACGGTGGCGCTGAAAAAAAGAACGTTTGCCTGTGATCGTTTCAGCCTTGTTTCGCTTATTAGAATTTCGTTTGATACTAGACATTGTTTATTTAATGCAAGATATTTGGAGAAATATTGCGTTAACAAACAATCAACACTTTACTGGGTACCGCTATGTAAAAAGCCACTGCTTGCCTTGTTCGGCAAGTTAATGCGTACATCATAAAAGCTGAAGAAGAAAAACTGAGTCTAGGCTCATTTTGCAATGATAGTATCATGATCTTTAACGTTGCCAGATGAATTCGTGACACAATCTAAAAATCCATTACAGCATATTTATTTGATAAAGTTTTCCTTTGCCACCACCGGAATATTCTGGCCTTAGACAGTGAAGTAAGGTGCGTAGAATGGCATACGTATTTGCCGTCAAAAAATCGCAAAACCGTATACACGATTATTAATTAATTGTCAAGAATGTCACTAAGAATTTGAGTGGCTTTCTGTCGAGTTAATAATCAAAATAAAATAAGGATACTGCTTTTCAGATTTTCTCACTCTTATATATGTACAATGGCGGGGTACTGGCAGGTTGGGTCAATCGGGCACTACCCGAGAGTCCAGACCTAAGCGACAGACTTTCTCCGTAGTTCCCTGATGGAATGCGATGTTTAGTAGCAGGTTTGTTCCAGTATTGTGGGCATATAATCCACTTGAGATTTAAGATCCACTTAAGATTTAAGAATTAGGCCGTACAATTTGTCTTCAAATATAACGTCACAATAATACATGATATATTAAAACCAAATCTACCATCTATCATCATTATATAAAGCACTTGTACGTACAGTCATGGGGTTGCAAAGGGGTCTAATGATCTTCAAGGTTAAAGTTTGATGCGTAACTTCCCTTACTTTGGTAACAAGGTAAGCTAGTGTCAAGACAGAATGCTTCTTCGGTTGTCTCCGATGGACAAACGTTTTGCGATCTTTCTCCACCACATGGTGCTTCCTCTGGCATCCAGATACGACCGATGCCACGGTGCCCAAACTTGGAGCGAAAGTGTCCTCCTTTGAAGAAAGCTGTCGGCATCTTGAAGACGAAGACCCTTTGATTAGCCCAAGGAAGAGGACTGCCCTGATGGAGCTCTCCGTCACCAACTAAGGCTAGTCGCCCTCCGTAAAATGAATGCTGCATTGCACATGCTATCAAAGAGATAAAAAGGAGGAAACACATTTAATCACGATAATCATTGTTTGCCAAGTCTTCTACAACCACTAAACACCATACTAAACTGGGCAATAATTCCAGATATTTAGAAAGTGATTTTAATATGAAATCTCACAATCTGTATGTAATCTGTACGTTGTGACTCTATGACGTCGAAATAACACCTTGAACACCTTACAGTCTTAAAACACCTTGCAGCTTTGCAGCCTTGCAGCCTTGCAGCCTTGCAGCCTTGCAGAAAGTATTCCATCTCGGATATTGACCTTCAAGGGCCCCCTCCCCTAGCATGGGTGAGGAAATATGTAACGTCCAATGATTGCAAGTCAACTTGTGATCATCAAAAAGTCATACACATCACAAGTAGTTACTATTTTTACAACTCACTCATGTTGCGATACCCCATAATGCCGTACGATTATTTACGCCCGAATATCTATAGTATAGCATTCATGCAAAACTATTTTATGAAATTACTAGTCAAAAGAAATCAAATTAACAACTCTATAATTAAAATAAATTTATGAACTTTAACACTGACAACGGAAAGGAGAAACAAAAGCAGCAATGAACGTTTTAAATAGTTGGAGAATATGAGGGACGGTACTAACCTTGAAAGTATTCTTACCAAAGTCAGGAATAGTTTCTAAGAGCAACTTTTATAATAATTACTCACGGAAAAGAATATTACACGTTCAAAGCTATATCGCCGTAAAAACAAATTGCTAAAATTAGTCATATTTCCGCTTGACATGATTCATATATATGTAGGGTAATATTGCAAAGATCTGTTTAGACAATATCGAAAATGAAACTTAAAACATGTCGCGGAATTTAACGTCATATATAGTAATAGTTAACTTTGTAGGCCTACCTACGCAGGCGTTTAAGCTGCTGTTTATGCTCTTCGTTTCGGAAACATCTACAACTTGTGGTGAGGTTATGCTAGGTAGATATAGAATTGTGGAGACGAACGGGTTGCAAATTTTTCTGGATCACACATAGTTTTGGCTGTGATTCAGATATTTGTTATATTTTTCTGCGGAAATATACCCATCTTGTGGTGAGGGTACGCTATATAGAACTAATAGAGACAAGCGTATGTATTTTTGTTTTATGAATTACAAATATATCTAGTATCAGCGGGTTATAAAAGCCACTATCTGAATATTGAACAACATCAAATCGACGTTAAGCCTAAATAGATCGTGTTTTTAGTTCCGCATTTGGGTTTTTGCAAATCGTGGCATCGATAATTTTTATGATCAAATTTTAGGTTTTATTTTTGACTTGCGACTTGCAAAACATGTTCGTTGTTATCAGTGTCGTACCGTAGGCTATATAGGTCTATGTTGTTACATGCATAGGTCTTACGGCTATGGTTGTACCTTAGTTTGCATGTTTTTTGTTTTGGAAGCGATGTATAATGACAGTTAATGCAATAAATTATCGTCAACCCCCAGTTTATTTATTAAAATTTTTATTCTGTTGGCAACTAGCCTCAGACGTGGCAATAGCTAAAGGCGTTCCCAATGATATCGTCATCCATTACCAACTTTAGAATAAGCAGCCTGGCTAGTATACTTTTCCGTGACCCGTAGGTCCATTTCATTCCAAGTGACTAGATAACCTGCACTTAATATAAACCTACGTTGTGTTCACTTGATGCAATTCTCTTTTGAAAAGTCCATAGGACATGATAAAATATACCTTGATAGCCAGGTTTATGTGCCTATCATAGCATTGGCATATACGGTCGGTAAGTGAGATTTAAGGGGCTACGAAAGAGAACATGTTCCAATTTGGTTTAAAAACTTGTTGTCTTTGAAGGATATGCTGACCAAATGTGTTCCACGTACGATTATGATTAAGTTACCGCAAGCGTTTTAATGCGAGATGAGACTAAGTTTAACTTATTTATCCTTCCTCGTTACATTGTTTAATAATGATTACACAGTGCTGTACAACACTCCGATACACCATCACTTTAAACATTAGTAGGGTAGGCTAGTCTCTACCGTCAGTACCCTAGCCCACTATAACATTACTGGACATACAGGTTACATTACTAATGGCCTATACATAAGGAAGAACTTTAATTAATAAAAGAGCAACAAGTCTGGGTGGATTTTGTAGATTCTCTGTTATTTACATTCGAGAGACACTTTGAATGGTACTGTTAGCTTATGGAATAATATGTTGTTAATTGTTTAGTTAAATTATTAAAAAGCGAGTACATTGATATGATTAAGAATTGAATTCACACCATGCTGGAGTCGCATGATGAAGATTTAATGCCATATGATAGCTGGAAGTCGGTGGGTTCAACTCATTGAAGCGATGCCCAGAGTAATTCAAATGTTGAAATCACTGGTGGGAAAAGGCAGATTGCTCCCTCTGCCGAGAATATCCGTTTGACCGGATTGTGTGAATCTGTAAGATTACGAAACCTAGCTTGGTAATATTGCCAGAAACACCCAATTCCATGTTAGTCTACTCAACTTATTCTCAAATCTCTGGGTAGTAAGTAAAGGAACTACTACAGTATAGTTTCGAAGTATAGTTTTGTATTTCAGAATATATCACCTAACCGAAAAAAAGAAATATAACATGCACATTGGTGTACCTTTAAGTCACTTAGGTGGGGGAGGGGGGGGGGGGCAGATTATATAAAGTATCTAATACCAAATTCGAATTGCACGCCAAGTTATACGGTTAAGAACAAAATTTCTGTTTTTATGTAAAGTGAAAGTGCTTACATTTTCCCCCTTGATATCACATTCTAGTAGGCCTTCTAATGTTATTCAGGGTAAAGGCTATACGATGTGTCATCTTCCGTTTCTTTACTTCTGGCAAAACGGCTGCAGATGTTCAACCTACGCACTAGTTCACTTACTTAGAAAACTTGATTTATATGATGATGATCGAATTGAATAGAAGATTAATGGGACAAATCATATCATTAATTATTGGAAACGTTAAGGTGCTGTCAAATTGTTAAAATATCTTTGTTTGTAAATATAGCTAGTATATTAATAAGTTGCAACAAACTCCTAATTGAATCTAATAAGTGAGCAATTTAACATTTTGCTGCAAAATGACAGAATGATTATTTATCAAATGTCATCAAATTTAAAAATTCACAGCAAAATGATAATTTCAGAGCTGATCACTTCATATATTTAAAAATAATAATCAACGTTTCACAGCAAAATGGTGAAATGCGATCACATCAGAATGCCATCATATCAACATTTTAGAGCAAAACAAAGTTTGTCACAATATATATGCTGGACCCATAGCAAAAACTCGTCACCTGCTTTTTCTTTTGTCTATCAAAATTACTCTTTGTCCAGAAATGATGAAACTATAGGCACAAAGTTTCCAAACGTTCCAGAAATTAAAAGCAGTACATTCGATCTGTTGAACTAAATCTTTTTTATATTAGACTAAGAGGTTAATAACCTTTAAATAATTGAATATAAACAATTAAATGGTTAAAACCGTATATGGTTCTTAAATTGACAGGTTGGTTTTCCAATATTACGTTGATATGATACCTTGGTTAGACGGTTTTCTTTAATTATTGGTTGAATTTAACTTTAAAATTAAACTACATGTAAGTATTTTATCTATTTTATTCTTATTATTATGTAACGTTTTAACTTGAACATATTTGTAGTAAACGAAGTTGTAGTGAAGGTACATCAGTATGGAAACGAGGAAAAAAGAATTCTCATTGGTATAATTATTAAAATATCTCTTTCGATGTCCGGCCTATATATATGGCTGGAAGTATTTTCACTGTTCTTGATTTTCCAACTCACTCCGATTTCAATAACCTATGTATTCATTTGCCTTTGTGGTTTACCTCAATTTCATTAACTAAGTATTCAAAGTTTCTCTTTCGAGATCCAGCATTAGGAATCACAAACGGTTTCGAGTTGGTTAGCATCAAGTCTGATCTCTAGAGTAAGGCAAATATGTCGCCAAAACAGAACTAGTATTGTTCGACACAGGTGACAAACGCCTACAGTGTAATTACGACCTTCCTTAACGGTTTCGAACCTCTGGACATACAATCAGCGTCCATAGCCTAGTGGTTAGGGTGTCCGCATATAAAGCGGGAGGCCCGGGTCCGATTCCCGGTGGAGGCTGGAAGTTTTTTCACTGTTCTGGATTTCCAATTATATATATTTATATTTACATATTTACATATATATATATTTAAATATATATGCTAGAATGTAACTATGCTAGAATACAAGTGCAAGTACGTATACTCACTCACTCAGAAACATCGGTATTCGATACGACTAACCTTCTTTCATCGAAAGTTTTTTTTCTTCTGTTTTTCTTTGTTTTTTCTCTAAAATAGCCAAAAATTCAATATTCACCTCGAAGCACGCACAAATTTTAAAAATATTGGGTCTGTGATCCTGCAAAAATCTAGAGAAACCAAATAAAGTATATCGAAAACGAAAAGTTCTGACTTTCTTGTTTGAATCCCGCGGTACTGGAGTCTGGAATGTGGTCTCGCTGTTGGATATTTTTGTACTTATTGTATAGTTTCTGTTTGCCTATTGTACTGTAGGACTCAGAAATGTACTTAGAATTTAGGTCACAAGAAGAAAACTAGAATTGCTCGATATATACTGCGATGATTGATACGTGGAATTGCTGCAAGTACCGTTTATTGGTTTAGAACGACCACTATTTCTATTCGAAGTTCGTTAGAGACTCCTTGTAAATAGAGCGGGAATACCGTAGGTTCGAATCAAATTCCACGACTGGAAGATGTTCACTGTTCTGGAGTTAACAAACCATTGCTGTTTTTAAATGTCTTCATACATAAATTGCTAAAGAAATTTCAACACTGGCGTGTTAACCTCTTTTAAACGCCTTTGAAAAATCCAATAATACATATATATCACTTTTAAGCTGATATATAGTGTTCAACAACGGTGCTTTTCTTCAACATAATTTAAATGCGATTTTAAAAGAACTCACAGTTTGCTTTCTTCAGCTTCAGACGTTAAGTAATAATATTGTTGTCGCTATGCTATACTGCTTTTTGCTGCAAATATTCGTTGAAGTTTTTTATCTCTGTGCGGGTGCGCGCGCGCTTGTGTGTTTCCATATTTTTCTTTCCGTGTCAACCTGTTTTCACTTCCAACACTGTCGTTTTCAATCTTCTTTGAATGTTTCACATTAGTTTAGTCTGGACAGTATCACCAGTTTCAGTTATAGATAGGTACCTTTGTAATCAACCATTGTGCAAACGTCATACGAGAAAGTAAGTTTACTTGAGAATATGTAGGAGTAAATTTATTTTAGCAACTTGCCCACACGCGTAGAATTTCTTTAAACAGCGTTTTGTTTTTGATGACCTATTTCCGATAATTTGACAAAAGAAAGTTACTAAATTACCTTTTCAATAAATCACACGAGTAGTTTATTTTTCCACATAACATTAACATTTGTTTGTTATAAAAGCAGTGCGGACAATCTGGAAGTGTTCCAAGTTGTTGGACTTCTTTAATGTATTTGGAGTGAAATTATCCTGTAAAAGGGGATACAGATTATTTGTATGGGATTCGATTATCAAAGTTTTAATGATACTTTGATAAAGAAAGTCTCCTAACATAAAACCTGAGCACGAAACACAAACTGTATCAATGACACTTTTTTTGTAGAAAATCCACCCAAAGTCTTATTTTTCGGCACGAAAAGAAAAACGACTTAACTGATCCTGCACTCTCAACCCCAGTACCCTGTCTATACCTATATATGATTTACTAACATTATAACGCAGAGAGTTACCTTTCAAAAACAAGGAAAAAGCTTTGCGTCTTGTATAAGTACTTATATGATTTATAAGATACAACTTACCTCCGTTGTTTGAAAGCAAGCAGCAATTTGTCAGGAGACAAAACGACGACAGAAGAAGAACTTGTATCAGAACATATCCTTCCATTGTATGGAAGGTCTGGATTGTTCTGTGAAGGTTTCTCTTTCGAAAGTGAATGAGGGTCAAAAAACGCAAAGGGCCTTGATATTTAACTTGACCGTAATGACTTTGCTGAAATCGGTTAGCAATATAGTCATGACCGTGTGGAACGTGATGTGATATGTTTATTCATCCCAGGTACTCACTCAACAAAAAGAAGGCGAAATATACGAGAGAAAATAAATAATAAATCGAAAGATGGAAGACGTTACAAATTCAGACATGATTGAAGACGTCAGTAGCAAAGAAAAAGGAAGGCAATCTGTTTGGTAATATGTAATTTCCTTATTATATTTACGTTAAAACGGTAAAAAAAAATTATGTATATGAAGAGTGGACATAAAAATACTGCTTCGGTAATCAAACGTCATCAGTATTTCGCAAACATGTTAACCTGACTCTTTATGTTTTATTTCCAGGGAAAGAATGATATCATTTCCCGATCATTATTTTACAAATTTACAGTATTATTATTTATGGATAAGTAAAACAAAGTATTAATTTTTTTTTGTCAGTAGCAGCTTTTACCTCAAGCGAATAGCCTTCACCTTTTGTTAGGGCGTTGAGACGCTTTCGCCTTTGGGTAGTACTACCAGTAAATACGTTGATTTGATGAGTCCTTCGAAACACATAGTAAAATTGAAGGATCTCACCATGGCGTTCCGCGCACGTGGGATAAATTCCAGGGAAATACCACAGCACGCTCTGGCCGATTCTCCATAGTCCTTATGTTAATTGGTCGACCGTAAAATAAGGGAGAACTCATGATATATATGATAATTTTTGAAAACTTTAGATATGGAGATGAGCAAGCCTGAACTAACACAAATATGGTTTTCTATAAATTAGACCTTGTTACCTGTTGCCTGTTGGGGCCATTTTCTAACGCTATTACCACTCTATATTACTCTATATCAACAGTTCTTAATTTCTGACAACAAAAAAATTGATATCCGTAATGCTTACACTGTCAATGTGGGTGATTTGATGACTGACATACACGTACATTATGTACAAAATTATCCCAACTGGTTCAGAAATAGGAGAGTTTTTTACTATTCTTTGAGAAGAAGAACCTTAAGTTCATGATCCTAATAAGAAATCATTTATGAAGATATCGTATCAAATGCAGTTAACCTGCCAGTGTAAAGGAAATCCTGTATGTAGGGGTGAATACTCACACATGTCCTACTGAATAGTATTTTAGCCTCGGGTTTTGCTCGACGAAGAAAAACTCGCCCTGCATGATGCTAGTGACTGCGACCCAGCTGCAGGCTTAACCTTGATATGTATGGTCGCATCAATGGATATTCATACATATATGAAAACATAATATCTTTTGAAATTTGGATACAAATATATATATATATTCTGAACATTATTAGCTGGCGTATATTGTAGTGACTCTCCATGAGCATTATAGAAGAGTGAGTGGAAACATCGCTGGTAGCAAAGAGCTAAACTATCACTTTTACCTATACATTGAACAATGAGCAGGGTAAAAGCTTATGGATTACAGCGTTCACGTCGGGTGGATTCCAATTCAACATTGTAACTCAAATTTGGAATAGTTTTTATGTAGAATGTCATTTCAGATGGGAAAACCGTAGATTGCTCTTGGATGATAAGCCCACAATACTATGATCCTGTCGGGGATCGAACCCCGAACCTCCCGATTGCTAAGCCTCATTGCTCCAACTGTCACCGCCTTTTTACACTCAGTCACAGCATTGGTATAACCTGGAGTAAATGATGAGATCCCCTGACAAATACATTCTGACAACCATATGTAGATTCAGAGAACAAGATAAAGTAGTACTTTATTGCAAGTATATCCAGTCTTCACCTATTATGAAATTTTCTCATTGTGTGTCCCTGGATTATGCAGTTAAAAGTAATGATTAACTCTTGTTATTACTTTCCCCCTTTGTCTAATCATGCCTCCCCTGCGTCATATTTCAGGATGTTCTTACTATGAAGTTACCCAGTAATACAGCATAAAATCAACAAAACGTTTTGTCTATTTCTGATTTTTTTTCAACGAAATAGAAACATTTCAAATTTTAAAGAAAACAGCAACAGCTGCTGGTGAACCATTTCCATTTCGTGACGGCACTGGTTGACTCGTATGTTGCGATCATTTACAACTAACAAAGAATATTTATTCAAACAGATCAGATCAGTTAGCGATTCGGATCTACAAACGTTATCATAATTTGATTGAAAATGACTTTGTCGGACTTTTAGAGAGCAAATTTTACATATCTCGTTATTACACGACAGAGATAACAAGGGCACATCATGCGCGTACAAGTTTTGTTTAGGTTTGTGTCGATTTGTTGGCCCAACATAGCGTAATATTGATAGTTGAAATTGTCACTAATAGTGCATATGAGTATACTTGAAGCAAACAGGTGTGATGTCATAGTTAGATATGACAGCTAAAAGTTTTTATTTTTCACTGCATTGTGTTGACCTTTGATTGGCAAGAGTTCCAACGTTGCCCAAACTGACTGTGAAGGTGAACTATATGTTAACGACTAAGGTGTGTACTTATTGAGGTGTATTCCAATTTTGAAGTAGGAAATAGGATGTAAATTTTAAAAAAAAACAAAGAATTTCAGTGTGCTCCTCTGACATTACAATTGTTTTCTTCAAGTTCACTTGGGGTACAAAACTTTAAAGAAACCACAAAGAGACCATTGTAATTTTATAGGTAAAAAAATATGTGGTGATGGAGTTTCAATTCAATCTTACGTAAATTTGTGACGTTATCTGCTATTAGCAATTAGCCCCAATTGAATGTTTGAATGAAGTTTGAACCACTTATCATACTCCTGTTATTTCTTGTTCACTAGTCTTGTCTAGTGTGCATTCGCTAATCTCATAATTGTATAGTATAAAAGTTTCAATCGCATTTGATAGAAAAGATAAAAGTACTTATCTTAGTGACTAAACGAAACGAAGATTGAATTAAAGGCTTGGTTGTCAAGTATTACAGAACGGCACGAGACCGAGGTGATTATTTACAGCATTTTCTAATATTAGAATTTGTAGAATTTTCGCACAATTTCTTGACCATTTTGCCAATGTAACAACCATTTTCATCGCAAATCACGTTGAGAATCAAACATTTGAAGCAATTCCGATTAACGGTGATCGAAGATTGCTAAATTATGTTCAATTCAGTGTAGCAATGGTGATACGTTACAGTTTACTTATTCTCATGGTAGTTTTTCGTTTCGTTTACTTCTTTTCCCTTCAAAGGCCACCACTTTTGTTAAATACCACTTATGTTTCCTTAGTGCCTAACAGAACGAAAATCAAGTATGCTACGCTAGGGAGTCACTCGAAAGCTAAAGGAAAGTTGCGCATTCCGTTCCGATATTCCAAATCGCCCTTTGGAGAGCGGCTCCATAAGTTCATAGCCAGTATTGTGTTTGCCGAGTGTAGAGAACGTAAAACGTAAACCATAAACAATTTTTACTTTTATTTTCTTTATAAGCAACACTTTATTTCATTTGTGAACAAAAAATCAACATTAGTTAATTGTTTTATTACAAGACGGTACTGTATGTTGTCTTGTATCGAACAAAGACAAAAGAGGAATATACCTAGTAGACATGATTATCGTCCTTATAAATATTTTAAACAACCCACGTAACATGCATGCAGGAAGTAGAGTAGTTGCTCCTTGCTTCATGTTACTAAGACTCAAACACAAATTGCATATTAGTTATTGGGGAACTCAAATCATCGCTGCCCGTGCCAGTCGTTGCTCTGACCGTAAAAACATATTGTTGATTCTGCAATAACCTTTCGTCACGTTTTCTGAGTCGTATTTTGTTGTCCTCAACGTGCTCGGCGATAACTGGAGCCGGATTCATTGCATTCGGTATGAACGTGGCTACCGTATAATGATAACTGTTAATAGGGCCATTGCGTTTAGAACACTTTGGTTTTTTCCAGTGGAAAACCAAATCGCCATTTCCCTTCTTTTCAAGCAAGAGATTCGTTGGTTCACCAGTTGGTCCTTGAAAACAAAATAAAGGAAAATCAAATATTACACTGAACAATTTTGGAATGCATACGTCTTCGTACGTCTTCGTAATGTTAATTCCCTGAATCATTCAAGAAACGATCTGTGTGATACAATCGTTAACCTTTAGGTGCCGTCCTTTAGGTAATCTGCTCATCATTTGCATACAACGGTAATATGCTAATTGTACATGATACATGTAACACAGACAACAAATGTTTACACCTTTTGAGCTAGCTCTTTTATCAAATTTTAAAATGTTTTGTATTTTATCGCAAGTAACATACTTGTTTAAATGTGCGACATCTTTGCAGGGATAATCATAATTTCTAGACCGTCGCTTATGACTATTATAGAAAAGTATACTTTTTGGTGCTATCACTACATTCTCAGAAGCTTGTAGCTTCAGTATTAGGGAGGCCGGGCGTACTGGCCTACTGGTTCACCGGCTCGGAACTGATGTACCGCTAGATCTAAAGCCCGGCAGCTCCACGCCAGGTTAATATGTCGCATATATCGTTTTTTCGAAAGATGCTAGTTTCTTCCGAGGCGCCAAATGCGTTTCAAGGCCCCAACGACGCCTGTTGGATCAATCAAGGCGGGAGAGATGAATGCACAATTCGCCCATAAGGGAGGTTCTAACAGATTTGGACATTCATTCTTAGTTTGATCATTAATATTATTTGCTTCATGATATTTTTTATAGCCAAAGTCGAAACAATATTATAATTATGTAAGTGGGTGTCCTTGCCTAGTAAGAAAAACTTAAAGTATATAATAACCCTAACACAAGGTTTTGCTTCCCCGGCTGAATGCAAATACCCCCCCCCCCCGACTGAATATTTACCCCACGACTGACGATCTGCGGAGGTGGGAGCCATGCTCCCCTGTGCTTGAGCACGCCACTGAACTATATCGACTAGACTTACTCGTTGTAACAGTTTGTATGGACATGGACCTTTGATACGTCCCCGTTTGTGTGTTCAGGCTCAACGTTAGGTTGTACAGAGAGTTCGCCGTCAAATGAATAACTGTGTCCGTCCTTGCTTCACCATCCTCCACATCAACTACCCTTGGTGTAGCATCCACTGTCGGTCGCACTCCGCCGCATTCAAGGACATCCAATAGTCGGAAAGACAGACTTTGACTTAGAACCCTGCACGAGTCCGTGTCTCCCTCCACCGACCACATCACGATAGCTCTTGCATAACCCACACGTCTTGATAATGATGTATAATTGAGATCAGTGATAACCAAATCTGACGAAAGTATTATTGACACAAACATAACATTAAACGTTTTACAAGCTTCTGTTTATCATCAATTTTCTGCGGTGACAACTTAGTTCAATTTCTTTGTCATTTCGCTACTTTGTTTTAGTCTCGTAAACAGACCCGCAGTCGGAACTTTGGGAGAGAGGAAGAAAGAGGAGGGGTGGGGAACCAACATTTTAAGCAGGGTCAACGACAGTCTA
This sequence comes from Apostichopus parvimensis, assembly GCA_000934455.1. NCBI lineage: Eukaryota > Metazoa > Echinodermata > Holothuroidea > Aspidochirotida > Stichopodidae > Apostichopus > Apostichopus parvimensis. Next base: position 144,755 of record KN882913.1, read on the forward strand.
AGGGAGGGCGCAATATTGTTCAATCTGTATAACTTGTGTAGTTTTTGTTGTGGTGGTAGTTCACATCGGAGGGGTAGTAGTATGTACGTGGGGGGGGGGAGGGAGGAGTCTGGCTACGGACCTGCTTGTGAGTCAGATTACGTTATGGTTTTAAAAAGTACGGTCACGAAAATAAAGCAAAGATACATTGACAAAGAAGACTAATTTCAATATTGAATTTCAAATGTGACTGACCGATATATCGAAAGGGTTGTTCAGATCCAGGTCAATCAACAAATTCTGAAAGGATTGACCTTGAAAATTTCTCAAACCTAAATTATGTCCTCCGTTCCATCTCTCCAACTGACCTCTCGTCTTCTGTTTACATGATACGTTCTACAACAGTAAAATAAAATTGTCCTGTGTTTCACGAAATCTCAAAAACCCCCACACACGTTACCTTCACAAGCAGTAGTGACTATTTGTACGACACTTTCATCTGCGTAATCTCCATTCCTGTCTCGGAGACTGATTGCTACCTCGTATGCAGTACCGTCAGTTAGTTCAGTTAACAAAACTAATGACCCACTCGTCTCTTCGGTTTTCCATAGTCTTTCACCTTCTTGCCGGTAGTAGATTTTGTAGCGGGTTACTGGACCAGTACCTGAGTCGACTCTGGGGTCCCACTCTGGCCACGAGACTGTCACACTAGACGACGTTACATCTCGAAATTCCAACGGTTCGGGGTTTGCAAATGACGGTGGCTCTAATACGTGGAAGAGGAGTAATCGACATTTAGAAAAAAATGGAAGAATATTTCTTGTGGTAGTCAATTCGTGACTTAATTCAGAATTTCAGTCAGGATATGGGAAAGAAAACCGAGAAGTATGAAAATACTGCAAAGAATAGTGCTTTTATAGTTATTCAGCAAAGAATAGTGCTTTTATAGTTATTCAGCAAAGAATAGTGCTTTTATAGTTATTCAGGTTTTCAAGAAAATTAGCTTTAAACTAATAGATGCGGAATCTCTCAAATGCTCATTTAGGTTAAATTGATGGTCTCTCCGTGAACGCTGAAATGTTAATCCATTATTTGATATTGCCATTACAAAATCAACTCATGCTCTTATCCCTCTTTCATATAAACAACAGAGAATCATTGAATGGCATTCAACATCTCGTGTTGACAAATTTATGAATCATTACAAACATGTAATCTAAGGCAATGCATATCTTTTCGATTGAGTTTTTATTTGTGTTCCATCTGAAGAACTGAACATGGTCTGTGCGATGAGCCACAGGTGTTTAAAGTGGCATTTCTCTAAACAAATTATCTATAATTAAATGGGTATAGCAAGACAAACTGGACCGTGGTAGTGATGTACTTTAACAGTTTTATACAAATTATCAAAAATAACATTTTGCGAAATTGACATCCTTTGAACCTGCTTTGTAACTATACGAACACTTCTAATTTTCTAGCAACGTAACTATAAATTAAACAAATATGCCCTGTTATTTAAATTGAATTTTTGGTAAGTTAAATTATTATAATTGATGCTTTAAATTTCAGGGATGTAACTTTCTCACAAATAGGTTTCATCCACATTAGGTGCATTTTATTAGTAAACGTTTCTTTTGGAATGACGTATAGGCTGATGAAGGGGCAGAAGGGTAGAATACAAAGTGTTTTAGCTCTATTATGACCAAAAGGCCCACTTGTTTGCATCGAACCCCAACATAGGGCTCCTATCAATCAATAATGAATGGAAAAAAAGTTTTAAAAAGTTTAAAGAAATTACCTGCATGTCTAATAGTGACCACCTGTATTGTACTTTTCTCTGTATATTTCCGCTCTTCATATTTCAGCTTGATCGCTACCTCGTATGCCGTATCTTCGGTTAGGTCAGTTAACCGAACAGAGAGATTCTCGGTTTCTCTGCTCTTCCATGTTATATGACCCTCTTCACGGTACATGATCATGTAACCAGTCACTGGACCAATGCCCGTGTCCAATATTGGGTCCCACGCTAGCCATGTGATTGTTATCCCAGATGAGGTCACATCTTGAAATTCCAACGGTGTGGGGTTTGCGAACAATGGTGCTCCTTAAAAACAAACGAAACATAAGCAGCTCTCTCCAAAATAATGCACTTAATTCTAAACTGTTGCATTCTCGTTAGAGTAATAGTTCAACATACCTATTTCACACGACCGGGGAAATGTCGCAACAAATCAATCATCGTCAATGAACCATGGAGTAGATTAACATGTTTCAAACCACAATGAAGTGCTAACATTTACAGCAATCTCTAAATGAGGCAAATTCTCGTTAACTCAATGATATATTGGAAATGCCTTCCTCGACCACTGTGGAGAAGGTAAGTTACCTGAAAACAAAAATATTATCTTTAAGTTCATAAAAATCGCTAAGGAACCGTCAATTAGATTATACATTTGTGGGGCACAGCATTGTCTGTATTGACGGTTACTAACTCGGTAAATAGAAGGAATGCATGCAGTCACCAGGTTTTCACTGCAAAGAAGGTTTGTAAATACCAGTCCAGAAAAATGTGCACGAGGACGAGTTCGAGTACAGATAGCAAAGCTAGAGTATTAGTGAGTACTCACAACAAACCTATTATCATAGATCTCTGCTAAAGTCAAATTGAAGGCTATCCAATCATAAGTGGATATTATATGGCCTGGATAATGTTACACAAAGTTTTTCAAATTGACACAAAATGTAGCTATATGTTTCTGTTCTATTTTATGTCCAATTTACACTCTCTCGAATGTGGTATTCGAATTGTAAGTTTTCTATCCTCTATTCTTTACTTTGTTCCTCACTCTATTCATAAATACACGCAACACACATGGATGGGTGAACAGCGAAGTAGGGAGGTACGCAGTGCATCCTATTAGTGTGCGTACAGGTGCCGTAGGCGTATGTCTGTAGGAATAACACAGAGTTACTGCGCTCCCTATGTGACACCTTCTTACCAATAAACTCATAATGATGATGTGAAACTATTTCCTTTGTTGTCAAGTCATTGCACAGATATTCACTAGTGGCCGACAGAGTTTCATGCAAAGTCTATGTCCATACCTGATGTCCTGCATGTTTGTTCGTTACTTGGAGTCCCTTCTCCAAAAGGATGGTCCCTGCTAACACTGATCCGAAATTTGTAATCAACATTTTCTCTCAAACCGGTGAATTGATGAAAGAGTTGTCTTCCTTTTGGTATTTCGGTGAATTCTTCTTCTCCTGGTCCTTTTATTTGTATCCTATACTCAACAATGGGACCGTGACCATGGTCGACCGTTTCGTTCCAAGCTGGCCACGTCACGGTTACACCTGTGGACGTGACGTCAGAAAACTCGAGTGGCTCCGACTGGTCATAAGACGGAGGCGCTGAAAAGAACGTGATCGTTTCAGTCTTGTTTCGCTTATTATAATTTTGTTTGATACTAGATATTGTTTCATTGATGCAAGATATTTGAAGGGTTATTGCGTCAAAAGACAATGTACAAGTTAGCGGGCACCGCTAGGTGAAAACCCACTGCTTGCCTTGTCCCGGCCGCAAACTTTGTCTTCAATTATAACCATTTAATAACACATGATATTAAAATCAAACATACAACCTATCATTGTCATATGTTTTGTACTCGTTAGCTCTTAAGCACTTGTGCGTACAGTCTTGAAGAGAGGGAGGGGCATTATGAACTTGAAGGTTAAATTTTGATGCGTAACTTTTCTTACTTTGGTAACAAGGTAAGCTAGAGTCTAGACAGAATGCTTCGTCAGTTGTTTCCGATGGACATGCGTGTTTCGATATTTCTCCACCACATGGTGCTTCCTCTGGCATCCAGATACGACCGATGCCACGGTGCCCAAACTTGGAGCGATAGTGTCCTCCTTTGAAGAACCATGACGGCATCTTGAAGACAAAGACTCTTTGATTAGCCCAAGGAGGAGTACTGCCCTGACGGAGGTCTCCTTCACCAACTAAGGCGAGTCGCCCTCCGTAAAATGAATTCTGCATTGCGCATGCTTTCAAAGAGATGAAAAGGTTAAAATACATTTATGATGATAATCTGATCATTGTTTGTCATGTCGTCTATAAACCACTGAACACTATACTTAATGTGGGCCATAATTCCAGTTTTTTTTTTGTCGTTGGAAAGAAGTTTTAATATGAAGTCTCACAATTAGTATGTCATATGTGCGCTTCTATATATGACGTCGAAAAACACTACAGTGAACACCTTGCAGCCTTGCAGAAGGTATTCAAGTTGTGATCTTGAACTCTATATAGGCGGAATTGTTACCCCCTCCCCACACCCCTCTCATAGACGATGAATTATATAACGTCCAATGATTTCAAATCAACTTGTGATCATCTAAAACTTATATATCTCAAGTTGTGTTACGATATCCTATAATGCCAGTACGATTATTTTCTCCCCGAATATCTGTAATATAACAGTCATGATTAAACTGTCTTTGAAATTACCAATATAAAGAAAATAGAATTAGCAACTATTTAATTGAAGACAAATTTTTGAAGTTCAACACTGACAACGAAGAAAGAAAACAAAAGCAGAAAAGGGTAAATGTTGGAGTATAAAGGGGACGGTACAACCTTGAAAGTATTCTTACCAAAGTCAGGACTATTTTCTTAAGAGCAACTTTTATTATAATTACACTAGGAAAAGAATATTCCACGTTCACAGTTATATATCTCCGTAAAATATTTCTCCAGATAGTTTCGCTATTTTGCATGATTCATATTTATGTAGGATAATGTTGCTAATATCTGTTTAGACAAAATGTGAAATAAAACTGAAACAATGTCGCGAAATTTAAAGTCATAAGTAGTTATTGTTACATTTTTAGGCCTACGCACGCAGTCGTTTAAGCTGTGATCAGCTGCTGCTTTTCTGAAACATCTACATTTTGTGGTAAGGGTATGCTTCAGGTAGAAATAATAATTGAGGAGAAGTTTGTTGATTTTTCTGCGGAAATATACCCATCTTGGGTTGAGGGTACGCATTATATAGAACTAATAAAGACAAGCGTATGTAATTTGTTCTGAAAAACACATATATCTAGTATCAGCGAGTAATACAAACACCACTATCTGAATATTGAACAACATCAAATCGACGTATAGTCTAAATAGATCGTGTTCCGCATTTTGGGTGTTGCAAATTGTCAGCAATGTGGCACCGATCATTTTAATGACCGATTTGGAAGTTTTAAGTTTGACTATAGCGACTGCAAAACAGGTTCCTTTTTATCAGTGTCGTATGGTAGGCTATATAGGCCTATGCTGTTACATACATAGGTCTAACGTTACGGCTATGGATGTACGTTAGTCTACACGTATTTCGTTTTGGGAGCAAAATATAATGAAATTAATGCAATGAATCCCCAGTTTATTTATTAACATTTATTTTCTGTTGGCAACGAGCCTCGGACGTGGCTCTAGCTTCCAAATAGTGTTCCTAATGATATCGTTATCCATTACTAACGTTAGTATAGGCAGTCTGGCAAGTATACCTTTCCTTGACCCGTAGGTCATTTCATTCTGAGGAACTAGATCACATGCAGTTAATATAAAAATACGTTATGTTCACCTGATGCAATGCGTATTTTCAAAGTCCATACGACATGACAGATCTACCTTTATATCCAGGCTTCTGAGCCTATCGTAGCATTGGCCTATACGGTCGGTAAGTGAGATTTAAGGGGCAACGAAAGAGAAAAGTTCCAATTCCGTTTTAGCTATTGTTGTATTTTAAGGACATACTGACCAAATGTGTTCCACGTCAGTACCCTACATCATTTTAACATTTCTGGACATATAGGTTACACTGCTAATGACCTTTACATAAGGAAGAACTTTAATTAATGAAAGAGAAACAAGTCTGGGCAGATTTTTTAGATTCACTGTTATTTACATTTGAGAGAAACTTTGACTGGTACTGTGAACTAATGGAATAAATATGTTGTTATTTGTTGAATTAAATTGTTTAAATACGAGTATATTGATATGATTCAAACGTAAATTCACACCATTCTCGAGTCGCATGACGAAGATTTTATAAATATATTTTTAGAAGTCGGTAGGTTGAACTCCTTGCCGAAGCGATGCCCAGAGAGACTCAAATGTTTGAATGGATCACTGGTGGGAAAAGGCAGATTGCTTGGTGGCCCGCTGCCAGTGATGTCCGTTTGATGGGATTGCGTTAAACTGTAAGATTATCAAAACTGCCTAGGTATTGCCAGAAAAACTTAAATCAATGGTAGACTTCCCAACGTATTCTCAACTCTCTGGGTAGTAAATAAATTCGACAGCATCGTTTCGAAGTATAGTTTGTTTTTCAGAATTCATCACTTACCCGAAAAATATAATTCGTTATTTGGACAGATTATATAACGTATCTAATACCAAAGTAGAATTGCACGCCAGAATATAGGGTGACGAACATAATTCTGTCTTTTTTTTCGTAAAGCGAAAGTATTTCACGTCTTCCCCCTTGATATCACCTTTACTTAGGCCTTTCAACGCTTTTCAGGCTAAAGGCTATAAAATGTGTTATTTACATTTCTTTTCTAACTTTTCGAGTGAAACGTCACGGTTTGTTTAAATTCTACTTACGTACTATATACTTCCACTTACGTAGTAAAATTGATTACAAACACGATGAACGAAGTGAATAGAGGATGACCTGAGGTCATATCATATCATTAATTTACTTGTCAATTCTACTCGGGCCTTTCAGAGCAACCAAACTACACGCACGTTCCGAAACCGGAATAAAATAAACTGGATATCTAAGAATGTAATTCCCCTAATCTAATGCAGTATTTGCTCCGCTTTCATTTCAATTATCACAAACAAGAAATGTAATCGTGATCATTTTGCAGAATTCCCCGTTTCCGAACATTTCAATCTTCATTGGCATTCTCTCAAAAACCAAAAAAGTATTTTAATTGCTTGTATAACTTCAAATCCGTAACTGAACCCAAACGAAAAGAAATCGATTGGATCTTTCGTATTAAGTCTCACATCACCGGCCTCAACAAAGACTTGGGACCTCTAAACTACTACCGGTTCTACAAAGATATGTAATTCATTCACCCTTTTCTTTGCTTCTTAATCATCTTCCTGTGTAGTCATGGTTATTAAGTTCCATTTACACTAATGCCACTTACACCTATTTTAACGTCATACTTCCATTATGTTACATTTTGCATTATTGCTGTCGAAGGTGCCAGGGGGACCAAAAATTCCAATATATTTTCTAAAACGATACTGCTTAGTTGTGTATATATATATAAATATCTCACATAAATAACTCACTCAGAAACATCGGTATTCGGTACGACTAACCCTCTTTTATCAAACGTTTCTTTCCCACCCACTTTTTGGGGGATTCTTTCCTCTAAAATATCACCAGGCTTTCAAATTGAAGCATTCACAAGTTTTTGGAATTACTGGGACAGTGATCCTTCAGAAATTAATAAACAACAATTAAAGGAAACCCAAAACAAACATGAGACCATTTTGAGGCTTTCTGGCATTTCCCATTTAAATCCCGTGGTACTAGAGTCTGAAATGTGGTCTCACTATTGGAGATTTTAGTTTAGTTTCAAAAATTATATCCGCTTGCCTGTTGAAGCTGCACTCAGAAATGAATTTTAGAATTTAGTTTACAAAATAGAACTAGAATTGCTCGATTTATGTTGCGATGAGTGACCCGTGGAATGATAGAAATACCGTCCATTGGTTTAGAACGACCACTATCTTGTAAAGTAAGTTAGAGAATCCGCGTAAATAGAGCGGGATTACCGTAGGCACGAATCAAATTCCACGGCTGGAAGATATACACTGTTCTGGAGTTTCCAAATCATTGCTGTTTCTAAATTTATCTCTGCATACATAATTTACAGAAGAAATTAATCATGAGCGTGTGTGACGCCTCTTATACATCCAATTACACTTACATCACCAATAAGCTGATATACACTCTGTTATTCAACAACGCGATTTATAAAGTTCTCACAATTTGCTTTCTTCAGTTTTAGACGTCATGTAATAATTTTGTTTAGCTATGTTATATACTGCTCCTTCTTGCAATTATTGACGCTTTTTATCTGTGGGTGTGTTTGTGTGTTGTCCATATTTCTCTTTCCCTCTCAACCTGTTTTCATTTCCAAAATTTGACAAACAATGTTGCTAAAACACCTTTTCAATAGAGTACACCGATAGTGTCTGTTTCCAAATAACATTAATGGTCAAGAATTGAAAAACAAAATATTGTTTCTACATATAAAAGTAATGCGGACAATCTAGAAGTTTTCCAAGCTGTTTAACTACTGTTCAACTGTTCAACAAGCTGTTCAACTATATCTGAAGTGGAATTATTCTGAAAAGGTGATGAAGATCATTGTATCGGCCGGTTTCGATTATCAAAGTTTGAATGCTACTTTTATAAAGAAAGTCTCCTAACATAAAAATTAAGCGCGAAAACCAAACTGTATCAATGACACTTTTGTTTTTAGAAAATTCACCCCAAGATTGAGTTTCGGCACTCTCAACCCCAGTACCCTGTCTATATATAGGATTTACCAACATAGTAACACACCAAGTTACCTTTCAGAGAAAAAAATGCGTAAGGTATAACTAATTATATGATTTATAATATACAACTTACCTCCGCCCTTTGAAAGCAAGCAGCAATTTGTCAGGAGACAAAATGACGACAGAAGGAGAACTTGTATCAGAAAATGTCCTTCCATATTATAGAACTTCTTGATTGCTCTGTCAAGGATTGCTCTTACAAAAGTAAATGAGGCTCAAAAAACGCAAAGGCCTTTATACTTTACTTGACCGTACTGACTGCTGAAATAGGATCGCAAAATAGTCACGCTGCGTATGGTACGTGATGTTTATATGTTTATTGATTCAGGACACTCACTCATCCAAAACAAAAAGGCGAAAAATGTGAGAAAAAATCAGGGAACAAAATCGAAAGGTAGAAGACGGAACTTTTTCGGACATGATTTAAAGTTGCCTATAAAAGAAAAAATCCTTTCCATCTACTTGGACAGAATCCAACTTCCTTCAAACGTACACACAATGCACGGTTTTGTAGATTCAAGATCGTATTTTTTTATTCACTACCCTCTTTCATCACTTACCTGTGTATAGTAAAAGGAGAAAAACGAGGATGGGGCTGGACATGATGGGGCGGGCAGGGGCAGGATGTATGTGTATGTATGTATGTATTTTAGATCCCCCTGCAAGCAGGAACTCGTGAAGAAGCCTCATTGGCTTATCAAAGCCGCAAGCTGACCGGAGTCAGTCTCTTACATTCATAGTTAACGTCCATGAATTATAAATTGCTAACATTGTCAACAATGTAACTGGACGACATTCATTAATCTGGGAGTGACTCGGGGACCTTATGATTGAAAGGCACCGGCGTTAACGACTGAGCTAACACTCCGATGCAAGTAATATGTTTACAAAAGTCTCTCCCATGAACCAGCGGGAACTTGCCTTCGTTGACAAACAGATTGACAAAATTCAAATTCAACCACAAGTTTTTTTAAGAGCATAATCCTCCTTTTCGTTTTATTTGATTGGTATGAGTTACTTACATTGTTCGCGGGTTTTTTTTCAGTGAATTTAATTTAATGTGATTCATCGAAGATGTTTTCGGTTCAGTTTATATTCCATGTAGTGAATTAACATTAAAGCACTTTTAATCTAAAACAAGTATATAGACTACTACTAATAACTTCCTAATAAATACTTAGACTCAATACGTATCTTCAATACTAGCCGCTGGTCCAGTTCCTTTGTCTGTAGCAGCGTTTACCTCAAGCGAATAACCTTCACCTCTTGTAAGGGCGTTGAAATGCTTTCGCCTTTGTGTAGTACTCCCAGTAACGACGTTGATTTGATGAGTCCTTCGAAACCCATATTCAATGAATGATCTCACCATGGTGCTCCGCGCACGTGGGATAATTCCGGTCAAATACCACAGCACGCTCTACCCAATTCTCCATAGACCTTATGTTAATTGGTCGGCCGTAGAGAAAAATAGAAAAAAAAGGAGAAGAACTCATGATAGATATGATAATTTTTTTAAACTTTATATATGCCTGGACTAACACAAATATGGTTTTCTATCAATTAGACCCTGTTACCTGTTGCCTGTTGGTGCCATTTTCTAACGTTATTACCACTCTTTACTATTCTCCATGTCATGCTTCAAAGTACTCGTACTGACAGTATCAACAGTTCGTAACCTTTATCTGACAGAAACTTGATATCCGTAATGCTTTTACTGCTAATGTGGATGCTTTGATGAAGGACATACACGTACAGTATGTACAACATTATCCCGACTGGCTGCACAAATGGGAGAGGTGTTTTCTACCATTCTCTGAGAAGAAGATCCTTAAGTTATCCTAATGAGAAATCATTTATTAATGTTTCGTATCAAATGCAGTTAACTGCCAGTGTAAAACAAATCCGGTATGTAGGGGGAAAGATTCACAGGTGCCCTACTGAATTGTATTTTATTCTCGGGTTTTGCTCGACGAAGACAAACTCGTCTTGCATGATGCTTGTGACTGCGACCCTGCTGCAGGCTTAACCTTGGTATGTATGGTCGCATAAATGGATATTAATACATACATGAAAATACAACATATGTTGAAATTTTGATACAAATATATTTTTCTGAACTGCGAAGAAATAAGAGACTTAAGGCGACATGATGAAATAATTTTGAATATTATTAGCTGGCGTATGATGTAGGGATTCTCCATTAGCATTCTAGAAGAGTCAGATGAATACATTGATAGAAGTAAAGAACTAAAATGTCATCATACATATATATATTGAACAAAAGGAAGGGTATAGGCTGGTTGGGGTACTTAAATCTAAGGCCTGAAGAGTCCACAAGCGCGCTTAGTGAACGCTTGTGTGCTGATTTCATTTTCTGATTTCTTTATAATTACAGGACAGATTGAAAACTATCGCTGATTTGGCCCAAGGGACACCTACATTAGATTCTCT
>KN882914.1:18194-38241 GCA_000934455.1 Apostichopus parvimensis
TACACATAGACACAGATATATACACGCATATCTATACGCCTACTGTACTGTACCTGTTGCTAATGATAGAAGCTACTACTAGTTGACTGCAAAATATTCAGACTGACAAAAAAATATGTATTCAAGTGAAAGTCAAGTTGAGCGAGAGAATCGGGGGGGGGGGGGGATAAAGAAGAAGAAGAAGAAGATGAAAAAGATGAAAAAAATCTCAAAGAGAAAAGCATAAAGTTATCACTCCAGAAAAACTTGGAGGCCGTTTTTCATCCGACGATTTGGTTGATAAATTCAATTTTATTCCGGAAATTCTCAGCTTGTTCACTTCTGGTTTTGGCTGCGAGCCCTTTTAACCGTCTCTCTCTCTGTTTGCTAAATATGACCTCACCATCCGCATCTGAGCGAATCTCTCTACCCGATCAACATCACCGCACGCAAGTTTTTGAGCAATTTTCCCTCCGCAAATTACTGCCAATCAATAAGGGCTCTCGCACGGCAAGGTAAGCTCGAGACTTGCTCGGAAGAAAAAAAAAAGAGAAAAAAAAAGAAAAAAAAAAAGACGAAGACGAAAAACCACGTAGGCAGCGCGACATCGGCGTAACGTACGAAACAGCACTTTGGCTGGTTGGTTAATAATAATAATAATAAGTCGTCGTCGCTGGAAATGTTAAGCGCTGCTACGGCAGCAGCAGAGTCTAAGGGCTAATTTTTAATATCGCTTCTAGTTCTCAGATCCCTGGGGCCGAGGGAAAACTCGGTGTTGTATTCGCGAGGTGTTAGTGTATGCTTAAGAGTTTGTGACATGGAGTAGTAGTAGCTTATATATCAACGGAGGTTAACGGCCAAGCTCGGCAGAGAAGAGACGAGGGTCTCATGTTGTTCGAGATGTGTGTATATATGAAAGATCGGGGTATTAGCGCAATCCAAAATATATAACAAATATAGTCAAGGCATCGTCAAATGTAATTTGAATTATGTAATTTTGTACAAAAAAAAAATTTGTTTTAAGTTGTAATTTTTTTTGATAAATGTAACAAATGTTTTGTAGTTTTGTAATGGTGCCTGTGAATATTGTTTGGATGGATATTGTTGCGCTTTATCAATATCTATATATATTTATGATGCACTACTTTAAAAAAAAAAAATTCTATCTGTATGCTAACATTGCATACGGATACAAAATTGACAGTTTTTTTCATATTTTCCCCTTTTTAATTTCCAGTTGTTTTTTGTTATTTTCAAACATTTTTTGTGATATACCAATATTGAAATTTGTTTATATGAATGGCATCTCAATGGAAGTTTTCATTTTTCTGATAACAAAAATTAAAAAGATTTATCGTTAATGGCAATTAACCTTTCAGTGACACAACATACTTGTATACTGCGAATGTTAATAATAATAATGAGTTTGGTCTTTCTGCCCGAATAAAAGATCTGAATTCACTTTAAACACGATCGTTTTTGGCAGCATTTTGAGTCTTGATCAATGTATATCAAATCCAAGAAAAACAAGCAAAAATTGGAAATGCAGGTAACTTTTCTGTAGCTGATTTCGGTTTTCAAGATATAAATACCTTTGAAATAATTCGTAGGAAGGCTCCTTTAAGGCTATATTGGTGTTATGGACCTCCTCTCCTCAGTGCAGGGAAATATATGTTAATTTTAATCAGTTCTGTTTTACCAATTCTAATAACATAACCGAAACATGTTCCTCTCAGTTGATATTAATAAGAGAATTACACCTTTGGTTGTTCCTTCAGCACCCTTTGTCCTTGACAAATAAATTTGTAATTCATTTTTAAAAATGTCACTAATTGTTATTAATTTTAATTAATTAAGACACACTGTATTAACACCAAGTTACAGGAAGGCCCGTGTTAGAACCGAATTAACCTGTATATACCCTGCATAGCCTTCCATGACGATACCGATGGATTGGAATTTATTTAGCCATACCAGTACATACCGACTCCACGCTATATAATAATGTACAAAATTATAATAATAATAATAATAAATCAGACTTATATAGCACCAAATCAGTAAACAAAGTCACTGCTCAAGGCGCCAGATTAATTTTCAAAAGAACAAGTGAAAAGATGGGTCTTAAGTAGACTTTTGAATGTAGAAAGTTATACCAGTGTTTCATTATCGATAAAACAATTGAAATTTTCCAATAATTTATGTGTATATGTATAGATAATGACGGTATTATACACTAGTACAAAGAATATCATTGTGCGAGGTAATCTCAAACCCTGTAGATTCACCCGGGGTTTCTTGACTTTTATCTTCCCTTTAACGCGTAAACGCCGGCGACAATTTTTGCGGCGGTTTTGTGATGAAGGCATATGGCAGTGGACACATTGTAACACTGACATAGATAATGCTCACGCTTCTCAAAGCCAGTTCACATAGCCCTACAGTGCTATGAACGACGTGGAGTCCTAACGTTTACTGCCAAAGGACTTCACCCTGTGATGCCCTCCACCTTAAAACCTGGGTGAACTTCATGCGTAGCATGTTATGCCCACCATAGTAATTTTAGTTCTTTTAAGTATGTAACTTTAAAGAGGTCAAAGTTCATTTGCTGTCAATAGAGGTCAAAGTCTGGAAACCTTGTGAACAGTGGTAAGTCCATGATAAGTTTAACTTCATATATACTCAGTACGTGGATCCTGCTTAGTGAGTGGTAGAACCCGAAATCGTTTTCTGTTGGGGTCGAAAGTTCATCCGAGGTCAACAGAGGTCAAAAGTCTGCAAAATCAAGCTATGTTGTAGGGTGATGTGATGGGCTACACGTCAGTAGGTGCAGACCAGGTGATGGCATTATGGCGAGAGTATGCACAACAATTCAGTCTCCTCTGTATACTATTCCTTTGAGGAACTCAGATCGGAGAATTTTTCTTTAAGTTACGTATCCAACTTCTGTGCGAGAGTTTGATTTAGAAGGCGAGGGATTTGTGAAGGACCCTTCTGGTGGCGTGAGTTAGCAACCTCTGTTGTGATGCTCATAAGTTGGTGATTTTATTTGAAATTTACTCTTCTTTTTCTCTTCTGCCATCAGATAAAGGAAAGGGCAAGAAAGACCAACGGCGACTCTCGAAAAGTAATCCAAGCTTCTAACTTCGGGGGGCAGTGCCACGGGACCAACAACTGCGGTTTTAGAGGGGTGAGTCGATCTTAAACTTGTATGTCGTTTGTACGATGCGCAGCCCAATGATTGGGGTTGGCATGAGAGTGCCCGATCTATTGTAGATTTCTGTAGGTCTCGTCAAATAGTCGTAGAACGATCTGACTTGTTTCTTCGGGCTTTTCCAAAAATTTGGCGTTGGAAAAACGGACGACGTTCGTCGTCCGTTTGTCGAGAAATGGCAAAGGTGTGTTTCTGTTCGTTCGACCGGATAGCTCAGTTATTCCAGCTGTGTCAGACGATCTTCAGAAATGGTCCGTACTTTTTAGCTGGAATTATCTGGACTTGCTAACTCATGTTTGTAACTCTGGAAATAAAACCACTCATTTTGATTTCTTAATTCACTGTACATAATTTATTGTATAAAATGTTTCCATATTACTTTGAAAGTGTTTTGATTTGTAGTACAATTCTCCCAAACATTGTCAAACTTAAATTACTGTCTATGGTTCAATTAACAGATAATCCCCCCTCTACCCTACCCCCCTCACACACTCTTATCTTTGTCATCTCAAAAACTTACCAGCAGAAACTGAATATTATAGATTTATGAGAGCTGTATTTTTGAAACAATTCACTTTGATTTCTTAATTCACTGTACAAGCTATTGTATAAACTGTTTACCTATAACATCAAGGTGTCTTGTTGTACAACTGTGCCAACATGCTCAAACTTAAAATACTGTCTATGTGGTTCAATGAACAGATAACCCCCCCTTTCACACTCTTACCCCATATCGTCACAAAAGCTTACCAGAAAGAATAAAAAAGAAAAATAAAAGCAAAAGCAAAAGAAAATTAAAGGAAAAAAAAGGGGGAACCCTGAAATTGTAGATTTATGATAAACAATATGTGGTTTGATTAGCTTCACTTTCAGAGTGAAATGTTAGCTTTTTATCTCATCCAGAGATAAACAAAAATAATGTGACATTACAACTGATACATGATGTCCTTCTCCACACTCTGTACTGTACATAGTATCTGAGTATGGAACGCGAAAAGGGCAACCATATTTCGCTGTCTAAACGTTTCGTTGTCTAAAGTTGTTGCTGCTGTTTTATCATGTTGTTGCTCAAACTTACGTTGCTGCCTAAACTTATGTTGTTGTCTAAACCTACGTTGCTGTCTAAAGTTGGTTCCGTTGTCTAAACTAACGTTATTGCCCAATCACGTGATATACAAAATATGGGATTTTCTCGTGAAATTCGACTTGCGCTGTATATACATACACGTCGTTAATTTGCTGACCAATTACGAAATAGTCAGTAAGATTGACACGTATCCCGACCCAATTACAAGCCGGTCAACGCTCTCCACCATGCTACATACATGAGCTGATCCCGCCCACTGTCTTTGCTCCTCTAGTAACTTCCTGTATATGCGAAGGCCAAAGGCGGCCTTGTCCACGGGACTGTTTTCCTAAACCCAGGCAGCGTATAGTAATCATATGAAGCCCACGTGGTTGAGCAATTGTTGAACAGCGCCGATAGCAACAACATGAGTTTAGACAACGAAATCAGTTTGCCCTTTTCACGCATGCAACGCGAAAAGGGCAAACTGATTTCGTTGTCTTAACTAGGTTCGTTGTTGTTTAAACTAAAGTTGTTGCTGCTGTTTTACCATGCTGTTGCTCAAACTCATGTTGATGTATAAAATTCGGTTGTCTAAACTGACGTCGTTGTCTAAACTTACGTTAAACTTAGCAACGAAATCAGTTTGCCCTTTTCGTGTTCCATATCTGAGAGGAACTGATGGTGTGGTACATCTCAACTTCCCAGTACATTTACATATATATGTGTTCATTTTAATTATGACATTTTGAGACTCATGTTTATTTACTATATTGGTGTCCAGAAACAACCCTCTCTACAACAAAAACACTCTCTACCTTTCATCATTTGTAAAAAAAAAAAAACTTTGTTTAAATGGGTACATGTGAGGTAACTTGTCATTGGACGCAGTATATAACTGCTGCCGACTGGAGGGATTGTCTCTGGGACAGGTTATCATTGACCAGGGGGTAATATAACGTAGACTGTAAAGCGCTTTGAGATCTATCGCTGGTGTAAAGCGCTATATAAAAATCAAATATTATTATTATTATGATTACTAAATGAAGGAATAAATTGTCATTGATTTATTATAGTTTTATATATTCGGAATATTTTTTTAATTTTTTTTTGGTGAATGTGTTTTTTTTTTTTGACTTAGAATTTCTCTAATATACAATTTGTTTGTTAGAAAATTATTTTTCCAAAATGGATATGTGATTTGTAGATTAGAAAGAAAAAGAAAGAAGAAATAAAAAAAAAGAACTCCCCCACTCCCCACCCCCACATTTTCAGCATACTAACCACACATATGCGATAAAAGAACAGTTAACTCTTGCCTCTGTTGCAAGATCTCTTCATTGTGTAAATTTTCCACTCCATTTTGATCTCCACAATACCAAATGCCTACATATACATATTCATTAGGTTGTGGTTTGGACTTATCAAGATGTGAGAACAATTTCTAGTGATTTTGTTCACAAAGAAATGAACTTCAGCCACAGGAATTAGCACCTCTAAAGAGGCCGGTATATAGATCTTTATGCAATATTATGACAGGTCTCATTAAGTTAATAGTTAGCGGTATTTATGATTTTAATACTCAGTCAATGGTCTGTGTCTGACTCCCGTGGATTGTATTGAATACCTGCTTGGAATTCTTCTGTAAAAGAAATGCAATAAAGCAGTATGTCGTATATTAGGTTGAGTACCACCAAGTCAGCCTGTAAAGAGATTTAGAGGGGAGGGGGAGATGGAAGGGAGGGGTGGGGGAAGGGATAATCCTGGGTTATTACAGCAGTATGGTTTGTTTATATACATTGAATCTGAAACCAGTCTGTGAAAATGATGAACGGAACCAGAAGGGGACGGATGGGGGAGGGGAAGTTTAAATCCGTTTTATCACTTATAGCATTGAATCTTGAAGCCTGTCTAATAGATAGATTTGGCGAGATGGGATTGGGGGGGGAGGGGGGGGGAGGTGGAAGAGGGGGTTCAGTTCTAAATATTCAATTACAGTAGTACATTATTGTACATTTAAATAATATTAATAATAAATGAGACTTGTATAGCGCCAAATCAGTAAACAAAAGTCACTGCTCAAGGTGCTTTACAAAGAAAGTAAATTAATTTACAAAAGAACAAGTGAAAAAATTGGGTCTTAAGTAGACTTTTGAAAGTAGAAAGTTTATAGCATGTTCGAATAAAATCTGAATTATTATGGTATGGCTCTTACATTGACACGGCTCTGATGAAACATTAATACTGCGCAAGTTCCAAAATGGGGTATTTTATCTTCTTGGTTTAATGGTACCGAAGTGAAGTTAACGACTTTGACCGGTCACTGGTGTGAATGGGTCCTAATTCATATTTTACTATGTGACTCGAGAGCCGTAAATATTTGTCGGACAGGGTCAGCATTTGAAGATCTCGTGGATAGGAAAAAGAGATTTTGAAAAAATTTCGACAGATTTTGAATGGGATTTTCACACGCACAGCAAATGTACTGAATATGGGGCAAATTGGGTCAGTGTCTGTAGTACTTTAAAGGCATTGAAGACTCGCCCCAAACCGCATGCAGCGCTCTGAAAAGGTTAACTTTCTGTTGCTTGCAAGTGACGTTTTGTTCGTGTCGCTACAAAATGCAGACAGTAATGAAACATGATACCTTGTTATCTTTAGCTGGACCAGAGATGTCCATCGCTGTATCGTTTATACACTGTGCTGTGGATATTGACCGCAGCTGTATGTACCGACCGTACACTAGTGTCTAATTACCGACGGTAGCAAGCTGTGTGTGTATTTTCTGGGATCGATGGTGGTGTCTAACACTTCTGTTACACCTCATTTGAAACTAGGTCAGATTACCGGCATTAGACGTTTCTTTTTGCGCGAGTCTTCACACCCTTTAAAAACTGCACTCCATATATATACTGGTCATCATGTTTAACTGGTATATACTGTAGCTATTTGACCAATTTGCATACAGTACGCTCTATGCGAGGACAGAGAGACTGAATAAAATAAATTGTTGCCTGACTTTTGTTTGGATCCAGGGATAATCTGTACAAGTACCCGTGTCGCTTTAAGATTTGATATCTGTGGACTTGCCTACTGTTAGAGTGATACTGGTGGCTGTGTGTGCGTGGGTGAGTGTGTGTGTGTGTATCCACATATAAGTGGATGTTAATTCCTGCAGCCTGGAGTATATATAGGAATTGAGATATTAGTACAGTGTGTTGTTAATATTATTATTACACACCGAGTGTTGTGTGTATAGGGTTCAAAAGTTCACTGTACGTAGTCACGTGCAAGACAGTACACACATCTCTGTGATCAACCATATATATCTACTCTGTAGATATTATATGCAGCTACATATGATAGTAGTACTACTACACATTGAATTAAGGTTAAATTAGCATAAACTGGCCGATGCTGAATATAATATCAAATCACGTTACAGATGATCAGTCAACTGGCATCGTCTAATGGCCATCAGTTAATGGGAAGCCTGCGGTACAAAGAAACTTGTGTGAAGTGTTTTAGTAGTACTGTAGGTTGGTTGGTACTGAAACCTAGATAGGTAGGTAGGGAGGCAGGTAGGTAGATAAGTATGTAGGTAGGTAGGTGGGAGGTAGATAGGTAGGTAGATAGGTAGGTAGATAGGGAGGTAGGTAGATAGGTACATGGGTAGATAGGTACGTATAGGTACGTAGGTTTGTTGGTAGGTAGATAGATAGGTAGGATAAAATAGATACGTAGGTAGATAGATAGGTATGTAGGTAGATAGGACAGGTAAGATCTCTGATTACTGGACCTTGTCACTTCCACAAACACTGGTGCAGACGATTATATCTATATGGATAAGAACGTACATAACATGCATACATAACATACAGAACGTGTACAGAACATGTACAGAACATGTACAGAACATACAGAACATGCACAGAATATGTACAGAACATGAACATAACATACAGAACATACAGAGCATGTACAGAACACACAGAACATACAGAACATGTACAGAACATGTACAGAACATACAGAACATCTACAGAACATACAGTATGATACAGAACATGTACAGAACATGTACAGAACATCAACAGAACATCCACAGAACATACAGAACATGTACAGAACATGTACAGAACATGTACAGAACATAAAGAACATGTACAGAACATACATAACATACATAACATATACAGAACATGTAAAGAACATACAGAACATAGTCTTCACAGTGAAATTGTAAACAATCCTTGTGACCCCTACATGAATCTTGCATAATGTTTTCTTTTTGTGGGTGAACCACCTCAAATGGGAAGGGGGGAGGAGGGAGAGGAGCTGGGGGACACTTGTGAGTTCAGCTTTACTACCTCTCCTTGGTAAAACAGGATCCTGATGGTTCCTTGCTCTCTGAAATATTTCTGTTTCTTAGTGGACTGTGACCTGCCATCCAGTAATAGTTGGACCTCGCTGCTTACAGTTTTTTGATCTTAACACTTACTCACTGCTATGTGGCCTGATATTTATTCATATATTATCTTGATTGACAGCTGCCTTTCTCTTTTGGATTAATGTACAGCCCCCTCAGTCATCACCATAGCAACTGTTTTGATCCTCATGGTATAATCGAAGAGCACCTGCATTTTGCACTCTTGGAAAAAATTATGATAATCTAGATGCATTTAATCCCACAAATAAATAGTTTTAGATGGACTGAAAAAAAAAAAAAAAAAAAACCTTGCAGAAACATTTCCCTTGAATAAAAGTGTTACATGTGCATCACTTTTCAATTTAAATTGTATGTATACTGGCAAGAGCAATGCAAGTGACTTTTTTATTCTACTGGCAAATGGAGAAATCCAATTGCATTTAGTTTTGACTCTAAATAGGGTTCATGAATTTTCAAGGGCGGCAATTTATTCAATCTGTATCATCTTTACCCAAAAAATATATATGTATATGTATATATTCATATTTGCCTTTGTCATTTACCTCCATTTCATTAACAACAGTCTGTTCAAAATATCTCTTTCGAGATCCTGCTTTAGGATTCACAAATGATTTCGATTTGGTTAGCATCATGTTTGATCTCTAGAGTAAGGCAAAATATGTCACCAAAAACAGAACTAGTATTGTTCGATGCAGGTGACAAACGCCTGCAGCGGAATAACGACCTTCCTTACCGGTTTCAAACCTCTGGACATACAATCAGCGTACATAGCCTAGTGGTAAGGGTGTCCGCGTACAAAGGGGGAGGCCCGGGTTGGAATCCCGGTGGAGGCTGGAAGTTTTTTCACTGTTCTGGATTTTCCAACTCACTACAATTTAAATTATACATATATATATATATACATATATATATATATAAGTATACATACATTTATATATTTATATATATAAATATGCTACGTACTTGTCAGAAATGTTGACCAGTGTGTGACTGTAGTACGCACAGTGGCATTCCTGCTTGGCAGGTGTGTACTTAATACATACCGCACACCAGAAAACATTAGATACATATTTATTACATGTCTATATATATATAAATATATATGTACATATATATCCAGGTCGCGGGTGGATGTATAGCTGCCCTGGTTATGACTCCCCCTCTGTGACTGTAATTACCTTGTCAGTTCAATACCATCACAATGGCTTTTCCATTCATCCTGACCAACAATTGACACTGCATCTGTCTTTTTGTCGCCCTAACAAGTGCCACTACTGAGCTATTTTTGATTTTCATACTCGTTCCGTTAATAATGACCATTAATGTGCAATCAAGATACGTGTACATGTGTTTCTGTTCGTGTGTGTATATTTGAATGGATTGGTAATTTTTTTTTATTATTTGATTACCGTCATAAAACTGTAACCAGTAACCTCTTCAAACTTGAAACAATTGGGGGGGGGGGGGGGGGGAATAGGAGTATATGTATATAAATAAATAAGAAATGAACAAAGGTCCTCATACAGTACTATCACTTTACATATATAGATTTTATACATATAGCATGCATGCATGTCCCATACTGACCCTGACCTACATATGTCAGAACTATCAGACAACAGGGACGAGACAATCTTCAAGTAGAAATTGTCACGTGTATGAGTTACGATTGTAAAGGCTCTAAGAGCTACTGTAGTACAGGCTATTAATCTTACAGAGGTCTATGTGCACTTGATTTAACAACAAAGATGCCAGAGTATGGGATTAGTCCAAGTTAGCTCGGTGTAGAGTGTTATGCTGAGGGACTTAGTGCTCACTTGCAAGTTAGCTAGGTATATACTGTTTGTTGTGTTGAGGCACTTAGTGCCCACTTACTGCAAGCGAGCTAGCTATATACGGCTTGGGATTTAGTGCCCACTTACTGCAAGTTAACTAGGTATATATTGTTTGTTGCATTGAGGCACTTAGTGCCCACTTACTATAGTTAGCTAGGTATATACCGTTTGTTGCATCGAGACACTTAGTGCCCAATTACTACAAGCTAGCTAGGTATGTACTGTTTGTTGCATTGAGGGACTTAGTGCCAACTGATTGCAAGCTAGCTAGGTATACTGTTTGTTGCATCAAGAGACTTAGTGCCCAATTACTACAAGTTATCTAGGTATATATAAAGGTGTTTGTTGCATCGAGAGACTTTGTGCCCACTTACTACAAGTTAACTAGGTATATATTGGTTTTTGCATTGAGGGACTTAGTGCCCACTTACTGGGGGCACTGCAAGTTAACTAAGTATATACTTTTTGTTGCATCGAGAGAAGCTAGCTAGGTATATATACTGTTTGTTGCATTCTATATCTCACTACAGGTGTAGTATCACTGAGTCTCAGAGGACAGTACATATAAATGTAGGTATGTGTGGTGGAACCTGCGATCTCTTTACTCATGGTACATATAGTATATAAATCTCCCCCGAATGTTCTCTGACTCTTTAAGGATACTGTTAAGTACTGTAATATGCATATATCCGGTAACTTTAACGTTATGAATCAATCACTAAAGCAGGGCTCATAGGGAATCATTTATCTGGTGTTGCATCGCAAAATATTATGCAACATGGGCAAATTTCAAAATATACATACTAGTGCAAAATGTTGTATATGTTATACACATATATATGTTATACACTAAATACATATGTTATATATGTTATACACATATATATGTTATACATATATATGTATATCAATTTTTTGTACACAGGAATCATAGTATAGTATTTTAAGAGCTGCAGCAAAACACGGAGCCCTCGTAAAAGATTCCACTCGAAACTTGAACGCTTAAATTTTTCCCTGGGCTGATCCATTCATGTATTAATAATCATGTTATCACATATATATGATATACATATATGGTAAGAACAAAGAACATAATAATGATATGGATAAAAATATCAGAAAAATTAATAATGATTGAGAGAAGGCGATATTGGTCGGTGAACCGAATAGTGAATTCTACATGTACTTTGCACGAGACTTGGTTTGAATGAGAGTGAAAGTGAGAATGGCTGGAGGGACCGTGGTTGTGGGCTTATAATGGCAGGCACAGATGTTTGCAAAGGGAGGGAAGAGATACATTTCCATTGTCCCAATACAGACTTTATAAGGTTTTAATGACATAAGAGTGAGTTAATGCAAACTCTTGTACATGAGTTTGGAGTTTATATGCAGCCAGTGGTATAACTGGAGGGGTGGGGGTGGGGGGGGGGTGGGGTGAAGGAATCATAGAGGGAGGGGAGCAAGATTTGTCTTTTCAAGCTGTCTGGGAGACTGAGGAGGTGTTCTTTGCAAAGATCTCAGTCATAAAGTATAAAACAATGTTGGCATTGTACATGGGATTATAATTTTAAAATTTTTTTTTTTAAATGTGTGAAATGATGGTATGTTTTATTTAAAAATGCTAATGAAGGTAGCAAACTTGTATGAAACTTTAGGCTGCTTATACAGGCCATCAAATGGTAAAATTATAAATGTATGTCATAATTATATTACAAGAAGATTAGAAAAATGTTTTATCCCCTTTTACCCAACCCCAAGTGCTCTGTAAAATTTGTAAAATGAATGTTCTGATTTTGGCTAAACTATGTGGTTTTGTAAAAGGGTCCCCTAGTGAACACTTAAGTACTACAATCTGAAACCCAAGTTTCTTTACCTAAAAGTAATTACTTATTAGTAAAGTGCAAATCTCCCCATTTTTCCGTCACACACGTGACCGAGTATGGCCCAGCTGTAAACTTCGACTGACAGTACCCTTGTTACTCCTGTCGGCCCTAGCCCGTCATCGCACCCATGGTACACCCCATCAAGGATGTGTTAAAAGTATGCAGATATATTTATTGCTGTTCATTGATTCATCAGGCCCTCTCTCTCTATACATATGTGTGTGTATACAAATAGCAGGCTTGAATTTAGGTGGCCTGCAAGGACCTGTCTAACTATTACCTGTTGCAGGTATTATATACAGAGTATAAAATTCTCCAATCCTTCTATTGTTGGTGAAAAACTCAGTGTACCATTCTGAGGTGGGTTTATTGGGGATCGCTCGAGTGTGTCGTAGCCCACAATAGCAGTCGAGGGATCAGAACAGGGTTACAACTAATTCTGTTTTTGGTCTCCCTTTCTTCCAACCTCCCTCCCTCTCTCCTGCCCACCAGCTTCCTATTCTTTCTGTCTATAGGTACACACATCTTTTATACGCTGTTAACCTATCCAAACACTTTGGGCTTTTCAATAGGATTTTGGACGGGTTAAGCACAATAAGAAAGGGAAGAGGAATATCGGTAACGTTGTGTTTTATTTAGGAGACACTTGTATAGCTACAGAAAGACAGACACGAGAAGATAATTTGCTGTAAAAAAAAAATTAAAGGGAAAAAAAAAATTAAGAGGAAAAAAAAAAAAATGCAAATTCTTTCATTATTCTTGTTTGTTGTTGATGACTTTTCTTACTGCTCTTTTGTTTTTGTTTCTAAGTGACATAATTTGTCTTTGAGAAATTTAAGGAAACACAAAAGCAGAGGAAGTTTCACACACAAGAGTGTAAGAATTGATTATCTGTCATCGGGCTGCGCACTTCTCTTAGCTGGTATTGTGTTTTATTTTGTTCAGTCTAGCCCAGGTTGTACAACTGTTGGTAGTAGTAGTAGGTCAGAGGTCGTCAAACTGGGGTGACAGCCAAACTCAGTCAGGATGTGAGCCTTACTGGATAATGATGCTTGGATTGTTGTGTGAGGCTGCTGGTGTATTGTGTGCTAGAGGTACTTAGGATTATTACAACAGTGGGTATTATATGATACACTTTACCTGGAAATGGTTAATACTGCTCATAGTAGTAGTTAACTGGAATATTGATTGACCGACCGATCGAGACTTGTCTGCAGACATACCTCAGTACAAATGGTTTACAATTTGTATTTTGTACGATGTGTAAAATGAGAGACAGGCATGGTTTGTGTGCTATCCAACTTGTGGTGGAGGGGGGGTGGTGGGGGGTGGGGGGGTTCCAAGGTGGTTGTACAGTAAACCTGTGTTGGGATGTTCTTGGTCAAAAGTAACCTTTTTTTTTGATTTTGGTTAATATAGAGAAAGTTGCTGATAGTAATTTGAGAAGTTGTTAAAGATGTCATGATAGTTCATTTACGTAAGATTTACACATCAGCAAAAAAAGAGGAAAACCGTGCAAATAATATAGAAATTTGCTCAACTTATCTGCTGGCTAGCAACAAAAATAATATTTTATTAAAATGAAAATGACCAAAAAAAATGAAACAGGGGTTTTAATGAATCATCAATTGATTATTTAACTAATTATGTCAATTATTTAACCTTGTGCTTGACTTTGCAGACATCGCGAAATTGTACGAGTTAAATTCTCAGTCGGAATTGAAAATAGAAAACTAGATCACAAATTTAAAAATTGATAATTAAGAAGAAAAAAACAAAGAAGAATAATAGAGAAATGAACGGAGACGTGTCACGTGTGACAGGTTGTAGCATTAAACCAGCTTTCTCCACTCCCCCTTCCCAAATGGGGGTGGGAGGGGGGGAGAAAGTTTCTAAGGAAGAAACATCACTGTGTGTATCAAACATTGATATGTTTTTTACCCCTGTTAAAAAAGTTAAAGGGGAGACTATATTTTTACTCAGCAGTGGGATCAGGAACCTTCACATTTTCAAGCTGCATGCTTACGATTCCAACAAGATGGGGTTGTTGAATTGTGTCGGGTGACTTTTAAACTTTTATCAATCGGCGTGGCGCGTGGGTGTTATGTGCACGGCCAACGGATATATGTATTCTCGATATCTCTCTCTCTCTCTCCATGCCCATGTGACTTCACATGGTGAGCTCAGCTAGGGTATATGCAGCTTGATAGTAATTTGCATCAATGTTTGATCCAAACCTGATTAAAAGGAAAAAAAAGAAACATTTTGGCCAAAAGCTAGACACTAATAGAATTCCCCTCTCCTTAATTTTTTTTAGCAATGTTACACCCACACTCACCCACCTCATTCTACCATCTGGGACTGAGCAAACGTCGAAATAAGAAATGCAATGTCTGTTCACCGATATAAGTAAACTAGTGATATGACTTACCGCACCGACAATGTCAGACGGACATAAATATAGTATCGTCGTACAACTCCCACATTAAGAGGCTCTTCACCGGCTTCCTATAAGCGAACGAATGAAATTTACCATACTCCTACTCACTGTCTGCGCTCATCATGTGGAACAATGTTAATATATGTCTCAATGACTCTCTCTCCCTGTACTCCTGCCCGTTGCCATGGTTCCTCTGCCAAGGCCTACCTTTCACTTCCCAATCCACGTTTAAATACATACGGGTACCGATGTGTGGCCTAATCTGCTGCTTCTCAGTGGAACCAGCTACCAGACCCATATTACATTTTCACACACTTAACTTTCTACGTTTAAGAGTTAACCTATAAAATACTCATTTCTTGACTTGTTTCATTTGATTGCGATTGACTTGTTTTGTTAAGTGCCTCGAGCGGCTACTTCTTGTTTCTAATTTGGCGTTATATTAGTCCACTGTATTATGATTATGATTATTCTCGTTATCATGATTATTTTATTATTATTATTATTATTATTATAGCTATGCATTTCTCAAAAAGGAATCTCACAACAGTACGATTGTCTACGGGCATTGTAAAGTTGTTGCAATGGAAGGCATTTTGAGTGAATGGTACTGTCAGTAATGGGTGGCCTAATTCTACCACCCCCGCCCACCCCCCAAACCCAGTTGTGATTGTTGTTGGTGTGAAGTGAGAGACGACTGTGTAGTATATGTGGAAATATCAGCAGATTCGATCCCACCGATTGGCTGAAGGGGAAAAGAAAAAAAGTAAAAGCATTGTTCAAATATTCTAACCTTCGACCTGTAGCTAGGTTTGATAATACGTCTTTTGGTCTTGTGTGTATAGGTTTCAAAAACATGATACATAAAATTGTCACTGTACTATATCATAAAGCAGTGCAGTGTTATATATGGATAGGATGTTAGGAAACATAAATTGACAACTTACCAGTCAATAATTACGGTGCTGTGGCCGAGTGGATTTAAAAGGCGGTGGCATTTGAAGCAATGAGGCTTTATAGCAATCGGGAGGTTCAGGGTTTGATCCCCGGCCTGGTCATAGTAAGGTGGGTTTTTTTTTCATCCAAGAGCATTTCTATGGTTTTTCCATCTAAAATGATTTCTCTAAATTGAAAAGATTCCAAAATTTGAGATAAAATGTTGAGTTGGAAGCCACCAGACGCGTAAGTTGTAATCCGTAAGCCCTTGCGGGCTTCCCCCACGTTCGTGGTCGCTTAAGCGTCGTAAAATTAACTGCCTGTTGATTATTATTGTTATTATTATTAATATTGGCCCTATGATGCAATTCACTGAGCAGCTAATTTACAGTATGTGGAAGTTTTATTATTATTTTTTCTAGTTTTGTAAAGTATATACCTTGCAGAATATATGTTATTTTAATGACTAATGGCATAAAATCTTAATTAAAAAAAAAAATTTTTTTTTGGAACTAAGTATGTCTTGTTGTATTTATGCTGCAAAAAGAAAGGAAAAACTGTAAATTGAACGATTTTGACATTCTTGCCCATATTTGTTGGGATAAATACCTGTTGATCATGGATGCCTGTGTGCCTCAAATGGACGTTGGATGTGGCATTTTAATGTGAAGTGGTTGTCTCCTGTTGCAAACATTGCCATGGCGACAAGCAAAATATTGGGCACAGGATGAAGAGAGGAAGATGGAGCATGGGGTTTTCGTAGAGGATGTATGTATCCTCTTGTGCGGTACAGTATTGTCATTGTATGTATGTTGTCTGTCTGTCTGTCTGTCTGTCTGTGTGCGTTTGTTTTGCTATCTGACCGAGAACTTGAACAAAAGAATTTCAGGTCCTCGGTTGGGATTTCTAAAGAATCACCACGTCCTCGGAAGAATTCTATCGTATGGGGTATTGTTAAGGTTAGGGTACGTGGATTTGAACAATGGAATATACAATGGGGTCCTCGGTCTGAATGTAATACAAACATGTGTGTCTGTGTGTGTGTGTGTGTAGAGGTGTGTATATACAACTGTCTGTGCAATGTAGGTATCAGCATTGGCTATTAAACATCTCTCACCTCACACAGAGACACACATGTTGTGACAGTGTAGTATCATAGCATTGTAAAATCTTTAACTTCATGGTACAGCATTGTCCTGTCACTCAAGCAGTAGTAGTGTAGACTGATTCAGTGTTCACAATTTACGTACCAGACTTGCGAAAGTTATTCCTCATTTGTAATGTAAACACCGTTAAAAAAAGGTTACATATGCTTCGCAGCGCTTGGTTAAAAAATACCCTCACATGTATGTATGTAAAAATTTGCAGTGGTTCAACAATTTGTCCATTGTTTTTGCAGACTACAGCAAACATTTAGCAACAGTATGTAATATTGTGATATATATATATCCAGGTTATAGTGAATGGTTAGGAAGTGGCCTACCTTTAATTGATTGGTATATACTCACAGTGTGTGCGTATAGAAGCTGGTACGTAGTATACATGTACGTAATTCTCAGCGGTACGGTAGCAGTGTCTACAGTATTTATACAAGTTTGAAAAAAAAATAAAAATACAGGCAGTAAAAACAGGGAGGTCTTTTTTTAAATAATTTTTTTTTAATAATTTTTGGGTTATAGCAGACGATGTAGGAATAGCTGGAAAGGTTTTATATATTCAGCTGTCTGTTGTTAATTTAAATAATTTTAGCAAAAAATGATCAATTCAGCTTGTATTCAAACTGGGATGTTAGACTTTAGGGGATTTGTGTAGACATTTTTTGGAAGGGGGAGGGGGAGAAAGGGGGGGGAAGGAGGGTTTAGGAGGAGGGAGAAAGGGGTCTATGGGGTGAAAGGGTTGGTAGAATGAAAGTAATATTCGAATTACTTTTAAAATTTCAGTCAGAAAATCCATCAATCAATTACTTGCATTCAAACCGAAGTTAAAACTTGTATTCTGGAAATATTTTGGGAGAGTGGAGAAAGGAGGAGGGAGGGGTGGGTGTGTGGTTGTAAGAATAGGGGCAATGAGTGGGAGAAAAATGGTAGATCAGTTACCTGTTGGATTTCTAAACACAACTTTTGAACTAACGTAGAAATGTCATTGGTTTGTAGCCCAGTAATTGATCCACTTTCCCCCAGTTCATGATCCTTTGTTTCTTTAATTTTTCTTATTTTTTTTATTTTTCTTATTTTTTTAATTTTTTAAATTTTTTTTATGACTGTTTGGGGAAGTATGTTCTTCTACAAGGATCTCTGTCATATAATAAAGCTCAATGGTGATGGTTAGTTTTGTTGTCTCGGATCCTCGACGTGGATCTCGTTAGTGTCGACTGAAAAGCTACTTTTTGGTCCAATTAAGGTTACAGTCCCTTCTTTAGATTACATAGATTTGTTGTGGTGCTGTGGTATTCCTTGAAAAAGGAAAAGCCAAAAAAGAGAAGAAAAATGGAAAGAAATAAAAAGTGTGGATTATTATTGCTTATTATATGAAGACACACTGACAGTGTCTTTCTATGAATTACCTTGAAGGTTGTAAATTTCTTCCTGGATCATTTTTTTTTTTTTAAAAGACATGAATTCCTGGTGTTTTACAGAGCAACACCTGGGTGATTGACCTATTGACACCTCAACCAACTATTTGACCTTTTGACCCCAGAGAGTTTCTGGGGCACTCTCTCTCTCTGTGGATGACATTTGATACATGTATATATAATATTGTCACAGCTCCTGTGTGTAGTAAATTTAGTGCTGTCTCTATAGACATGACACTATTGGGACTATATATATATATATATATATATACATAGACTATCTCTAACCATTAAAGTATGCATATATATATATATAAAAATATATATATATATATATACATACATATACGTATACATATACATACATAGCCTATATGTTGTAACAGCCCTAGCTGATCAGACTGTTGCTGTTTGTTGTACATGTACACTAATTGCCCTATCAATTGGAAGTGTGGAAGCTGTTGGGAGATGAAGCACATCAGTGTCAAAAGGTCACATAGGCTGGCTATAAATTTAGTATACATAACAGCCCAGTGTGTAGACAGGACTTTAATAGTATATATTATGAAACTAGTCTTGTCTTTTCTTGTGGGGGGGGGGGGATGGTGGGTAGGGTTGGTTGATTAAACAGCTAGAAGAATTACTTTAGTTTTGTTGGGTCTCTGGTGAACTTTTCTTTTCTTTTCTTTTCTTTTATTTAAGATTGTCATCTGTGGGTTGGTTTAATGTTGGTAGATATAAGGTGCAGAGCTGTTGGTATGTACTTGGTATGGGCTGGTGGTTTATGGGGTTTGTAGGCTGTCTTTAAATGTCAATATGTACAGACCTGCCCTTGTGGTAAACACCATCTGCAATGTGGTTATATATGTATTATGTTACAAGATAATGAAAATGGGATGACTAATATATGAAAGGAAAACATTGAGGCTTTGTCAAAATTATTAAATGATATTTGGATCGACCAAATGTGGAAAAAAAAAAAAAAAAAAAAAAAAAAAAAAATTCGGTTCAATCAGATTAAGTCCCTTAATAGTTATTATCAACTCTGAGCAAAAGCATTCACATTGATATCTTATATGTAAGCTTCTGTTATCAGTTTGAACAAAAGAGAAAAAAAATAAATTCTGATAGCAAAGAATTCCAGAAGACGGTGAAGGTGCAGACGAAAAAAAAAAGAAATAAAATATAGGATGCTATATGCAAAGATGTGATTCTGTGACTGCCTTGTGCTAGCTGAGAGAGAATTCAGCTGTAATGCAGTGTACAGCTCAGTTAGATATGTTAGAAGTAGGAAGCAATGTAAATCACTGTACATATCTATGTATGCTGTTTAAATTGTCAGATTCAAAGCACCAGGGCTGCACTCTGTACACTCATAACACTTGGGTAATACGCCCTCATTGACGGTTATTACAAAGCCAATTTATACGCATTCACACACCAGTAGAATCACTGTGGTTGAGTGGTACAGACTTCGATCTGTGACACAAGACCCAGGGTTCGATTCCTACCTTCGCCTGATGAGTCCCAAAAGGACGAAACCGGTCGTGAAGTGGAATTTTTCTGGTGTGTTTATCTTTATTTTATTACTATATCTGTCATACCACTTGCTACACATTCATTTCTCCTCTCTCTCTCTCTCTCTCTCTCTCTATATATATATATATATATC
>KN882914.1:70772-91324 GCA_000934455.1 Apostichopus parvimensis
ATATATAAAGTTTTGCATAATAGTAGAGGTCCATGCAGGGTTGACTTTCTGTGAGTATCAGAAACCTCTGAGGGGCATCAATGCAAGCATAGCAGGCATTCACAAGTTCCTGCCTTGGTTTTAATTACCCATAATAATAGTACCCATCGGTTTCTTCTCTGCACCGTTGTTTTTCACACAAGAATGCGAGTCAATATTATAGTTGTCGTTATATTCCATCATTGCTTGCAGTAGATATAGCTAGAAGCTGTATGTATAGTGTGTGACTCTCCAAGGCATTGAACTGGAGTGTAATGTTGTCCTGTAAGTATACAATCGCTATAGATAACAGGATCAGTAAAGTGATAACATTAATATGTGTGTGTTAGATTATGTATGTCCATTATCTCTGTGCATATTAATATATATATATATATATATATATATATATATATATATATATATATATATATATATATATATAAATATATATCTGTTTGTCAGTGTATTCGGGTGTGTGTATGTTTTGTATGTATGTAATATGTAAGAAGATACACTTGTATGAATCTGTTTGTAAACAAAAAAGAAGGGAAAAGTCTGAAAAATTGATCTTTCACTCGTACATTTTTTCTCATTTTTTGTTTTCCTTTAAACAGAGAGAAGAGGACTACCTCTGGACCTTAGCATCTGTAATATTGTATTTGCACTGCTGGAGAGGTTCCACACAGGAAGAGAAATATACCCCGTACTGCACCGTAAAGAAAAAATTACTGTTGGGTTTAGCCTCGTCACAAACAAGTCTCTTCGACCGGTAAGTGCAGAACCCATGTAAGACCACAACCGGGAAATTTAACATATAATGAATTGGAAAAAGTCGCTGTTTAAAGTAAGACAACGCTGTTTCATTTGCCCTCAGAAAATTTGCAAAAGTACAATGGAAAGCCTTTGAAATGACCTGTTTGCTTTGACAACGTAATGTGAGACATGTTCACATATATATGCTGCTGAATTTTCTCCAGCTCTGGAAAGCATTTTCATAAACATCAAGTTTTTTAACATCCCCGAAACGTCTGGAAATAATGTCAAACGGCCAGGACCTTTCGGTAAATTACCTTGGAAACCTTTCTGTTAAAATTCAGATACCCTCACCCCTCCCTCGCCCCCGCCCCCTCCTTCTCCGGCCCCCATCATAGCACCAGTAGTTTTTCTTGTAGTTTTGCACCTTGGAAAATGTTACAGAGTAATTTAATTTGGAAAATCCTCTTGTAAGAGAATCCATTTAACATTTCATGTGACATTTGAGGCTAATCCCTTTTTCATGTGACATTTGAGGCTAATCCCTTTTTCCTGAAATGAAATCCTTTTGGAAAATGTCAAGCCTGGTATTTGTCTGTGTGGGTTATTCTTTCCAAGGAGTCCTGCATGAAAATTTGCCACGATGATATATCTATATGTATATAGATAAATAGAAAGATGTTTTGGGTACCAGTATGTAGGCTGAGGTCAACTGATGAACCTGGTTAACTATATAGAAATGGCAAAACAGCTCAACGAATGTGAACAATGGCGTTGCAGAAAATAAAATTGATTTTTTTTTACATTTGTCCTGTGTACTAGCTGCAATATAAATATATGTATATAGATATATGTGTTTATATATATATGAAAATTACATTAGTATATCAATTAACATATCACATGCCACTGTACAGCTATAATACTGTACAGTACATATCATACCACATATCAGTTTTCATTGTTACATGCCACTGTATACAGCTACAATACATACTGTACAGTACATAACAGCCAAATATATCAGTGTTCATTATCACATGCCACTTGTACAGCTACAATATATACTGTACAGGAACATAGCAGCCACATATATCAGTTAAAATATCACATGCCACTGTGTAGCTATAATATATACTGTACAGCACATAACAGCCACATATATCAGTGTTCATTATCACATGCCACTGTACAGCTACAATATATACTGTACAGTACATAACAGCCACATATATCAGTTAACATATGCCACTGTACAGCTGCAATATATACTGTACAGCACATAACAGCCACATATATCAGTTTATATATCACATGCCACTGTACAGCTACAATATATACTGTACAGTACATTATAGCCACATATATCAGTGTTCATTATCACATACCACTGTGTAGCTACAATATATACTGTACAGCACATAACAGCCACATATATCAGTGTTCATTTTCACATGCCACTGTGTAGCTACAATATATACTGTACAGGAACATATCAGCCACCTATATCAGTTTACATATGCCACTGTGTAGCTACAATATGTACTGTACAGCACATAACAGCCACATATGTCAGTTAATATATCACACGCCCACTGAACAGCCGCACCATATCGGGTCGGTGGGGGCGGGGTGAGGCTGGGGGGTGGGTGAAGCATTTTGTTTGCCTAAGTTTTCACAGTTTTACATGCTGACATAACTGTCATTATTGTATCTTTTCTTCGTTTTCAGAAAGGAAAAGCACTGGAAGACCGGAGGAAACTCCAGGCACTGCGGCATAAACCCAGGAAGACGAGGAGGCTGAAAACGACAAGAGGTAAGGAACGGCTGTAGCAAATGTACGTAATCATAAATGTCATTCCGATGATTGGCAGGGCATATTGTAAAGAGCAAGTTCTGTTATGAGTGCAGGTTGCAATTTCACAACGTTTATAGGTTTTGATACTATAGATGGCCAAAGTCTGTTGGCTGGTGAGTAGGTTTATAGAAGCAGCCAGTAAAAAGAAGAAGGAAAAATTCTTAAACTTAAAAATATACAAAATAAATCGAGTTTATTGTTCCTTTAAAACACATTTGTGCAAATTACTTAGACCCTAAGTGTCTCAACCTTTCTTCATCCACTGACCCATTGGACCAGTGAATATACATGTATGAGGACCCCAGAAATAGGAGTTATAACTAATGACCTCAATCATCCCCCATCCCCTAAGATATCAAAAACGGTACATAGGAATTGAATGCAAATTTCACCACAATGCTTAGATTATATTCCTCTTTAGCATATATGAAAGAGAAATTTAGACCTGGACGATCCTTTTAAAGCAAATGTAACCTATGGGAGAATACTTTGTGTTAATACAGTAAAAATGTTCTTGTGCAGACAGTTCTTGGCCCAGGTGGAGAGAGGTTGTCTGCCAGAAAAAAAAAAAAAGATTCCCAAAAGGTACTCAATCATTGTGGTATGTTGTAGGCATTGTTAGGAAATCTCAAAATATGAGTTCTCTGTATTGATGTGAAATAAATTAATAAAGTGTGGGGCTATTTGCTTTCTTGTGAGCCACATGCGAGGAGAGATACATATTTATCTGTCATGCAGGTTTCATGGACTGAAAAGGCTCATTTTCCACATGCCTCTTGTTTGTTTCTTAAACCCCCCCCCACCCTCTAAGGCTTCCCCCTTGTTTGCTTTTGACTAACCCGTCCCCTTCATGGCTATTTCTTTTTTTTTTGTCCACCAGGAACAGACTCAGGAACCAGAGAGAATCATTCGAAACGACAGGAGGGAAATTTGGTCGTAGATAGTTTTTCCGTCGTCATATTTTCTGTGCTTTTGTGAGAGAGAAAGAGAGAGACTTTTGACCAAAGATGTCCGAGGAGTTAACGAAACTGGCGAAGCTGGCCAACAAAGCCGCGGGGGACTTCAAGCCCACCCCGCACAACATGTCGCCGCAGAACTTTGGCAAGTTCCACGGGGTCCAGGCGATGGGCCCCGTCAAGGAGGACAAGTCCATCCGGGTGAAGTCGGAGCTGGTGTCCAGCTACAACAACAAGCTGGACAGCATCAAGGAGGAGGGTTTGAACCTGAACAGTGCTTCCTTTAACAATCTCAACTCCACGACGGGGCCGGGGGCGGGGATGGGGACGAACATAGACATCAAGAAAGAGGAGAGCGGCGGCAAGAAGGACGGCATGAAGAAAGAGGAAAACGGAGGAGGAGGAGGAGTCTTTCATGAGAAGCAACTACTACAAGGAAGCAATACAGACCAACTAGGTGAGAGAAGTGGTTGTTAGGAGGGATGGATGGGTGGGTGGGGTAGGAAACAGGGGAATGGACAGGAGGGGAATGGGAGGGAAATGGGAGGGAGGGGGGTTAGGGATATGAGGGGTCCATTGGTTTGTTAGATTGGTGGGTGTGTGACATATTAATTTTATATTTGCATATATATTTGCATATATTGATATATGTATATATATATATATAGATATATATAGATATATATATATTGCAGAACATATACATATATATATATATATACAAATATGTACCAATTTAGTGCATAGGTCTTTTTAAGAGGGGGGGTGGGTGGATGGGGGTAGGTGTGGGATAGGGGGTTTGGGGTGGCGTTGGAAATGGACAGCTCCAGTGTAATGGGGAAAATGGTGGTAATAAGAGAGTGAGAGATGGTTAAGAAAACAAGAGAGGGATGGAGGGGGAGGGGGAGGGGGAGAAGGGGATGGAGAAGAGGGAGCATAAAAGAATGAGGGAGGGTAGAGAGTGCTTGCAAGGGTGCTAATAGAGCCAAAAGTGTTTTTTTTGGGGGTGGGGTGGGGGGAGAGTCCAGGAGAAAAGGCATGCTGAATGATTATAATAATGAGGCTTCATGAAGTACAAGGAGATTTTGTCAGATTGGGATGACTTGACCACTGGGAAGCCAAGAAAAGAAAATAGATTTGAAGAGGCTACTCAGGCTAAGGATACACAGAACCATTCTTTAATTTTACTAAATTGTCTCTGTGTGTCTCTTTCTGTTCTCAAAGATGTGAAGAACCTGCCAGTCTCTCAGCATGATAAACTGCAGACCAGCCCTAACTGGAATAACAAACAGACAGACGGACACATGGTCATGAATCGAGAAAATAACAGGATAGGTAAGTCCACAAAATCAAACAAATTTTTTATTTTTTTTTTAATATTTAATTTTTTATCACTCTTCTTCATTCATGAGGGAAATGAAAATTTAAAAAAAAATAATTTATGACTGTTAAAAATTTGTTTAAAAGAAAAAATCAGGAGCTGTGATCTTCTTTATGGTGGTGAGAGGATTTCGAATGCCTGAATCCCAGAAAAATATTCCTTTTAATAGAACTGTTCTGTTCCCCCCTGTTGTTTTGCGGTGTTTTGCGGGGTAGAGAAAAATTTTTTCCCTCTCGCTCAAACACACTATTCACACTTTGAACCTGGTAAATAGTACATCAGTTTTGAGACACTGTGTTTTGTAAACCGTCGTGTTTTTTTTTATATCTACAGTGGAATTTTTTACTTTGATTTAACTGTTTTATCTTTCCTTTTTTCCGTCCATCCAGATGGGCCTCAGTTCCCCCATATGCCAATGCAGTATCCTCAGCATTACCACGGGCCCAACCAGGCCCACCAACCGAGCCACGTCTTCTCCACGCTTTTGGCCAATCAGGCGGCCAAGGCCGTGTACACCGGTCAAGCCAACTCAATTATAACATTCCATCAAACACTGACAGCTAACAGAAAATTCCTTGACCCCGAACAGGTAAGGATGCTCCTTGGGGACATTTGCTGTCTTTGTAAAGAACTTTATTTAGTAAGAAAACAGGACTCGTCATTTTTTTATTGGAATGTTTGTCGGTGATTCCCCCGGCCAAGCCTGGACGTTCCTTTTAACGTTTCTTGACTGCTGCTGAGTTTGCTATTCGTTAATAAGGTTTAGCATTGTCGACGGGAGGATGGGGCCGTGGTATCAATTCCCGTAAAATGGTGGTGGGCTTTCTCCGAGAACGTGATGTGACAGTCCAACAGAGAGACCCTTATGTCAGTTTGTGATAGAAAAATAAAAGAAATATATAAAAATAGTCCACACATTTGTTAACTAATATTACACCACTAAATTTAAGGAACAAATTCATTCAAATACTGGTCTGTCAAATGGGGGCATGATGGGATATGAGGTGCATTCTTTGCAAGTACAAGGAATGTTCATCTCCCCCCCCAACCCCCTTAAAAAAAAGGACAAAAGAATAAGGAGACAAAGGAAATGTTTTCAAAATTCTTGGAATCGAGGAGATTTACGTATCAATCAGTTATTTTACACTCGTTGGTGATGGATTTCCGGGGTTTCCATAGTTTAATCAGAAGTGATCAGTGATATCGTAAGCAGTACTCGGTATATACAGTTCGTTACTTTTCAAAAGTTGGTGACCAGATACAGGATACTGCTATTAGCAGCAGTAAATGGTTAGAGGTAACTAAGAGAGGTAAGGGTATTTAGGTATGGGACTCAGTGCTCAGGGTAACTTAACCGATAAACGTTTCAACTTGTTTCTCTTTCCAGGATATCAAGGTCGATCCTGCAAACAACCAGCCACCCGCCAGTACCCCGACACCGCCCCAGACAGACAGGGGGGACTCCAATACCACCGCTGGCAACCCGACACCGGGCAACCCAGCCGCTGCACAAAAGACAGACGCCGCCGAGAACCTCAAGCATACCAGCAACGGTGCCGAAAATGCCGCCACCCCGTCGAATAACAGCAACGGCCCGAAGGAGGACACCAATGGCCCGGAACCCACCGCCAAACCATCAACCAACCCCAGGACGCCGCAGGGTAGCAATCCAGGCGTCGTGGACCCGCCACCTTCGAGACCCCAGGCTGCATCCGAAAGTGCCCCGCCACCCTCCAAGCCCACGCGGACAGGCACGGCCAAGAAAGGAAAGAGGAAACGGCCGCAGCCGTCTTCGCAACCACTGCACCCCAATATGCCCCCTGTAGGAGCCAATATGGCCATGCAGCAAGGCATGCCACCATCAGGACCAAGCTTTGCACCTTTTCCAAGAGGACCCTTCGGTCATGGTAGCGGACCATACCCTCCACAGAACCCCCAGATGCCGATCAGGCCCGGGATGCCGACCCAAGCAGGCGTCGGGGGGCCCACCACCACAGAGACGGAGAATCTGGATCCTAGTGCCTTGTGGGAGAACCCGCCGGCTAACAAGAGGCAGATGATGAGCACGATGGCCCCGTCCTGGTCCCAGCAGGAGTTTGCCATGGGTAACCCGTCTCTGGGGGGCAACATGGGACCTCAGGGCCCCGGGATGATGCCACCAAGGCCGGACGGCATGATGGCGCAGAGGACGTTCATGAGTCCAAACGGTCAGAACCCTCACGACCAGTTTCCAGTACATATGGCGGGCCCTCCTTACGACCTGGCCAACTTCAACACAGGCCAGCCGGTGGACAACCTGACACCGGAGCAGATGAGACATCGAGAGGAGAGGCTCAGGACACTGAAGGAGATGCAGAAGATTCTCTTCCCCGAGGAGCATCAGAACACGTCGCCGTCGCCGGGAGGGATGCTGTCCCCCCACGGGGCCATGCCGCCGCAGGAGATGGGTCCCGGTATGGTGTCGCCCTCGGGAGGCATGATGATGGGACCCATGGGACCCGGTTCCATGATGGGTCCAGGCGGGCCTCACCCCATGATGGGAGGCGGCATGCCGCATCCCCGCATGCCGCATCCACCGCCCGAGGCCATGAGGGGCATGTCGCCCGCGGAGCAGCAGAGGTTCATGATGTCCCAGCCGTCGCAGGCGCCTCCTCTACCGCAGGACTTTGACTCCATGACCCCGGAGCAGAAGGCCTGGGTGAAGCTCCAGCAAGACTTCTACGTCGAGAAGCAACGCAAGATGATGGAAGAACAGGCCAAGATGCAACACAGTCACATGATGGACTTTCCGGGTAGGGGGCCCACCATGAGGTTTGGACCAGGGCCCGGTCATGGGCCATTCCCTCCGGGCGAAGCCATGGGCCAGACGATGCCACCACCCCCACCTTACCACGCCAGTGCGGCTAGTATACTACAGAGGAGGGCAAGTATGTCCGGCTCCTACTCCCCCGGAGGAGGGGGTCCGCCGGGGTCGTTTAGCCCCATGTCCCCCCACGGGATGTCAACTGCACAACCACCCCAGAGGTTAGCCAGGTCGAATTCACTGCCCAGTGCTCAGATGGGGCCGATGGGGCCAGGCGGTTCCATGCCCATGCAGGGTTCTCTGTCGCCAGAGAGCAGTCCGATCCGCACACCGTACAGGGCGTCCACCCCCACCCCGGCTAGTCTCACGGCCAGCTCCAACCCCAGCATGACCTCAGGGATGAATCCGGGCAGCGCAGGTATGTCGGGGGGACCGATGAGCGCACCAGCAATGACCTCCAGTATTAACAGTCCCGGCATGTCCATGGCGCAGAGCTGTGAGAATGCACCCCTCAGCAACACGATGGTCCACACCCCGGGCAGTATGGTGGTTCATTCACCCCACCCGAACCAACCGGGTACACCGGTAGTCGATCCGGGTATGCAAGGTGGAACACCGGGTAACATGAGGCAAGGGACGCCGAATCCAGGGACACCCACCCCTGCCGTGAGTGCGGTCAAACAGGCCATGGCGACATCGGGTAACCAGAGGTGTAGTCCCAAGCCGACCTTGGAACAAAATAGTATTAACAAAAGTTCTGAGAATCCATCCTCTAACGGGGGAGATTCGAGGAAGACCGCAGGAGGAGGAGGAGGAGGCGGTGACACCATCCTACCCCAGCAGCAGCAGCAGAAACTGGTCAATTTCCCACCAAGCCAGCTCAACAGAGATAAGGCGCCCAACTTCCCTCCGAGAGGGGAGGACCTCCAGCAGTACACGTCAACGTTCTATCAGAAGACAATGTCCAAGGAGCAGCAGCCGCAGGGTCCCAACAGGATGCAGCAGCAGTTTGGACCGTCGCCGATCAACCGCAGTCCCATGAATCCGGAGATGATGGCCGCCCAGCAGGGAGGGGCCATGATGTCCTCCGAGGGAAACATGATACCTCCGACGATGATGAATAACAGTCAGGCTGCGATGACCCAGTCGAATCGAATGGCGACGTCGCAGAACAACATGATGACGTCGCAGTCCAACATGATGACGTCGCAGTCCAACATGATGACGTCGCAGTCCAGTATGATGGCGTCGCAGCCCAACATGATATCGCAGGCACGAACATCTCAGCCCAGAATGACCTCGCAATCTCAACCCATGATCTCGTCTCCTCACATGACGTCGCAACCGAACATCATGACGTCGCAGTCCAACATGATGTCCTCTCCAGCCAACATGATGTCACAGGCTAACATGCTGCAGTCTCAGGCGGCGATGAGCGCGTCGCAGGCCAGTATGATGACCTCCCCTCAGGCCGCCAACATGATGGCATCTCAGGCAGCCATGATGTCACAGGCAGGAATGACGCCGCAGGCAGGGATGGCTCACAATCACCACATGATCGACCATCACGGACCATCGGGCATGATGACCTCGGAGAGGGTCATGATGTCACCCTCGGCCAGGATGATGACGCCGCAGGGCAGAGGACCAATGAACTCGAACGGACCAATGATGTCGCCGGTGATGCGTATGACCAACCCGATGATGGGACACGACGGCATGCCGGGACACGGCATGCCGTCGTCGGGCGGACCAATGATGACCAACCACGGCAGGCCCTCATCGGCTGGAATGATGTCGCCGCACCTGGGACCCATGAGTAACCCTGAGATGATAATGTCCCACCAAAAGGCTCAGAGTCACATGATCCCCTCCAGCATCGGACCGGGACACCCAAACGCCATGGACGGCATGCCGGGGCACATGGACATGGGGAACCACCTACCAGGCGGCATGCCTAGCAGATTTGCCAATCCCAAAGCTGGTATGATGGACACGAGTGGCATGGTGGAGGGGAGTATGCCCAACGTCAGGGGTGCCATGATGCCCGATGGAGCTGGTATGGAGCAGGTCATGGAACACCCGATGAGCCGTCAGATGATGGCCAGCATGCGCCAGCCGCAACCGACCAGCCCGCTGTCTCTGCTGCAGACTAGATTCTCACCTCCTCTACCTCCCGACGGGAAAGGCCCCACCAAGACACTGCAGTACTTTCCCCCGGGGACGGCCAACTCACAGGGAGGCGTCCAGGGGCAAGGCGGCAACCCGCACTTGAATCCGACACCGAATCAACCCTCCCCGGCGCCACCTCCAGGACCCAAGCAGATACAGATGCCATTCCCTATGGAGATGATAACCAGCGGACCCAGCACCAGTCCCTCGCTGACCCAGGCCCTGGGGCCTCATCGTATGCAGGGTATGAGCATGGGCCCCAGGATGATGCAGGGTGACATGATGTACCACCACCACGGAGAGTATCACGGGGGACCCCGCGGGCCGAGTCCCGTGGCCTACATGGGACCCAGACAGGGCATGCCGTACATGCAACACGTGGGACACAGCAGAATGCCCGGCATCCCCATGGGACCGGCCATGCAGAGCGATTACATGGAGGCAGGGTTCGGCCCACAGCCCGTCCCCGGCATGACCGCCATGGGAGGGCCGATGGGCCCAGGGTATAACATGCCGAGGTGAGACGAGGAACTTTTAAGGGTCACCCCAGGGTGAGAGGGTACCCACGCAACGAAGTCGCGCCGAGTTCCCAGAGTTGGTGAACGGAAGAGCAGGTTGTGGGAGCACAAGATTGGTCGAGTTCTCAAAAGCTCTGCGAGAGAAACAGACAGACAGACAGCGAGAGAGAGAGTGGGTGACAGAGCAGCGAGGTTAAAAGGGTCAAGGAGACAAGGGTCAAGAGGCTGCAGTCCCAAACTGTGACGGGGCAGGAGACCAACTGCCCTACATGTGGGCCCTCCTTCGGAGGCTGATCAAGAGGTCCGTAGATGGAAAAAAAGAAACAGGAGAGATTGGGAGGCAGGTTGCCCCGACGACGGAACCTTTACCGGACCAGTACTGCCGCCAAATCATTGTGATAATCTGCGGAGCAGAGATTCGTTTCTTCTGCCGTCGTGGTTCGGTCGATAATTTTTTTTTAAATCCGTAGTTTTCAGACATCATAAGTAGTTTTTAAGGAGAAAAGAGAGAGATATGCTGCTAACCACTATTTTTTTTTCTCAAGCTAAATACTCGAATAAATTTTTCATAATTTGCTTTCTTCTTTTTTTTTTTTCCTTTTCCACATTAACAATGTCAATCTTGAAGCACAAAATCTGTTGCTAGGAGACAGAAATC
Source organism: Apostichopus parvimensis (assembly GCA_000934455.1). Classification (NCBI taxonomy): domain Eukaryota; kingdom Metazoa; phylum Echinodermata; class Holothuroidea; order Aspidochirotida; family Stichopodidae; genus Apostichopus; species Apostichopus parvimensis. Next base: position 81,893 of record KN882914.1, read on the forward strand.
TATGTCAGGTTTTTTTTTTTTTTTTTTTATTATATTAGTAGTATTATTAGTAGAAAAAGACAAATACCATTGGATAATCTTCCCAAACCAATTTTTTTTATAAATCTGTCTTTGTCGTCCAATGGCAAACGTCTAGATGTTGGATTTCGGCTCGGTGTAGAAATTACCGTCATGTCAGGGATGCTATGTACTTAAATAAGAAAAAAAAACACACTTCTAGAATCTCAAGTTAGGGGGGGTCGTTTCCAAAACTTTCCAATACCTTAACATGATCATCGTGGGCAGGAGGGGGTTGGAGGAGAAGATTCGTGTGAGGAATGGGGGGTGGGGTGGGAGGAAGGGAGGTTGCAGGCATCCTTGATGATTGTCAGTTACCAAAATTATAATAAATTGCATGACCACAGGTGAACATAAGGCAAGAATCATTAGTTGCTGACTACAGCTGTGAACATTTTTATACAAGTTTGCTGGGGTTGAGGGGCAAAAATATTGTCAATTTGAATGTACCTTTCGGACTGGAAGGAAATACTTTTGAAGAAGATGTGATGTGATCAGGTGGTGATGTTATATTAAAGGTTTTAAGCCTCGTGGTTTGGGTCATTTGAAGTAGAAAGCAAGTAAAAATATCTATGGTAAAGAATTGTGTTACACTCTGTTATTTAATTTAAGGTAAATAAAGGAAAATAAGCAAAGGAAAAAAAGAATGATTTGTAGGTCTCCTAATGACCCTGTGAATGTAAATGTAATTTAACATATATTGTGGTGGGGTGGGGTCGGGTGGGTGGTGTGGGGGACGGGGTTGAAAAGGTTTTATAGGGCAGCAGGTAACATTTGTAGTATTTGAAGGCACTTTGCACTCTTACAAATGCGGCTTTCTTTGTCTGTGGCGAGATCTCTGCTTGGCCGAATGTTTGAGATGTTTTTTTCTTAATAAAGGAGGGACTGCATTGCCAATGGCAGGCATGAGCTTTTCCGCGAATTCGCTGAATATCCGTGATTTCTTGTCTACCTCGGGGACAAAAACTATTATCCTAACACACTGTAGCATACTCAAACTGGAGCCTATACCGCAATTTTTTTATATATTTTTTTTTACCCCAGGCTCATCCCTGCAATGGGGTGTACAGATGACTCAAATGTAATGTTGGGCTACTGACAGATATGAGACATTACTGTAGGGTAAAGGTCTCTGACAAAGGAAAGGGGCAATCTTAAGAAGAAAAAAGTGGAAAGAAAAAGAAGAAATGAAAAAGTTTTATTTAAGCTTGTTAGTTTCTTAGTAGACTTCTAAGTTAGATGCCCAGATTGTGGGACAGAGAACAGAATTGTGAGATATGTGGGGTACGATGTATGCCCCGCCCCCTTGGGGCTTCAACTAGATCCCCTGCCTGGTATTACCCCCTCTTAACACAATGGTGAAGTACAGAGGTGGTTATGTCAGTGGTTCTTTGATCCAGGGGACTATTAAGTTGGTTGGTTGATATGTCTAGCTGTGTGTGTAATTGTGTTCTCGAGTGGTGCTAAGTATCGCTACGTTTCAGACAGTCCCAGAGAACTGTGCAGGAGAGAGCATTTTTAGAATATTTTTTGTTATTTCACTGTCAAATGACACCTTTTATCATGTTGTGGGGAATGTTGGTTCCAGTTTCTGCACTTGTGGAGTTAACCTTGGAAGTGAGGAAAGGGGTTCAGTAGTGGGAAAAGGGGAGGGTGAGGGGGTGGGCGAGAGGATGTAGGTTTGGGGTGGGTTTGTTAAGTTGTTTAATCTTCCCAGACACTGTGAGGGTTAAAGAGAGTAGAATAATCAGTATCATTTGTGTGAATATACGTGGATTTATACAGAAGCATCAAAAGATGTGAAGGTGTGTATTAGACTAAAAATAGATAGTATGGATGTGCTGCCCTCAATTACCATACTAACTAATTGGAGAATGTGTCTGTTGCCCTCTGTAGCTTTAAACAGAAGCAACTGAAGATGTGAAGGTGTGTATTAGACTATAAATTGATAATATGGATGTGCTGCCCTCTAATACCATACTAACTTATATGAGAACATGCTTGCTGCCCTCTGTGGCTTTATACAGAAGGTGTTTCAGACAATAGATAGATAATATGGCTGTGCTGCCCTCTGTTACCATACTAACTTATAGGAGAACATGCCTGCTGCCCTCTGTGGCTTTATACAGAAGCAACTGAAGATGTAAAGTTGTGTATCAGACAATAGATAGATAGTATGTATGTACTGCCCTCTATTACCATATTAACTTGTATAAGAATGTGTCTGCTGCCTTCTGCTACTTCATACAGCAGCTGAAGATGTGAAGGTGTGTATTAGACTGGATAGAGAGATAGATGAAATGGCTGCACTGCCCTCTATTACCTTACCAACTAGTGTAAGAATGTGTCTGCTGCCCACTTTGACCTCCAATCTTAGACTTGAGATCAATTTTACAGAATTTAATTACTCTGGTTATGGAAATATCAGAATATGTCACACAGAAGCACACTGTGAAGTGAATTTCACAGGGAAAGCTTGGTTGTGTGGTACACCAACTTTTGTCTTGGTCGACAGACATTTGTGCGTTGTTTTCTTAAGACAAATGAATAATGTTGGAGTGCAGGGTTTTTCTTCATTTTTCCATTTCAAAAACTTTATTTTGATGAACAGGGTCTCTGTGTAAAATTCATGTCTGGAAGAAGATCTGGAAATGGTTTTAAGAAAAAAAAGGAATTAAATTTGGAAAAAGAAACTCTGTACCATGCACAGGTCTATGTACAAATGTAGTGCTTGGAATTAGTTATCGGATGATGCATAGTCTAGTCCCATTGTGTTAGGGTGGTACATATTTGCATAATGAATAAACATGAAGGTCTTTGTAAGCATTGTTTCACATTATTCAAGCTTTGTAAACAGACATTTATTCTACGCTGGGATTGCATCCAGTCATTTTCAGCTATTTGACTCGATCGACTGCTATATCCGTGGTGAATCTCAGAAAATATTTCAAGTCAACTTTGGACAAAGAGTGTCGAAAAAAAATCCATTCTTTCACTGTGAATGGATTAAATTGCTGAAATGACACCCCCTAGTATTTATTCTCAGCTTTTGTAACCTTGAGAGAGTCTTGAATCTTGTAGGGCTTTAGGTATTAAGGGTGGTTGGAGGGGGGGGGGGTGGTTTATGGGAGGGGGAAGGGTGAGGTTTTAGGGATTCAGGCATGATGGAGTGAAATTTAAAGGGGGTCTATAATCAAATTCCACCTAATTACAATATCTATTCACCGGGGTTATAGAAAATCGGAAAGTATTAAACCTTGATTTTTTTTGTAGAATTTCTTTCTTTCAATTTTTTTTTTTTTTCAAGTATGTGAAAATAAAGCACCTCGTAAGGTAAGATTTGTGGCCAGAAGCCAATTGTCAGAATAAGCTAGATTTATTTTAAGCATTGTTGAATCTCTCTACTTCCATCCCCACTTTTTCGTTGGATTTTTTTTCTATATATTTTTTGTTGTTGGTTAAAGTAATATTTAGACGCTCGGCAGATCTCTGGCGACGTCATTTCTGATCCATCTTCAAACCTTTTTCTTTTTTATTTAATTTTTTTTTTATTTTAGTACCTTTTTGCCCACTTTCCATATTTCACATTTTGATATATAGATTTTGGGTTTTTTAAGAAATATTAAAATATTACGGAGAAAAAAAAAATCCAAAAATAACTTACAAGACAGCAATAGCTTAGATATTTTTTCTCCCAATATTTTGGTTTTTGGTTTTTGGAAGATGAAGTTGCAAAATGAACGACATGCAACCGGGCGTCACAGATATTTTGTTTCATCGTTGAATATGCATAAGTTTAGACGACGTTAGAAAAATCATGTTTAACGGCCATATCACGACAGCATAAGGGGGTGATTTACTACAAAGGTGTGTAAATTAATTGAAATGAAAGAACATTTTTTTTAAAAATGTTCTTCCGGGTTTTTTTCCTCTCTTTTTCTCCTTTTCTTCTGCTGACAAGGAACATCATATGACTTTTGGGAGAATAGAAGAGACCTTTTTTTTCAGTTTTTTTTTTGTATAAACTTTGTTAAAATAATTAAGTGTTTCGAAGCGTGACAAAAATGTTTATGTGTACAGAAGTTTGTATGTACAGAAGTAGAAATAGCTTAACAATTTTTCAAAGTCGTTTCGTTAGTCGTGAAATTTGTTGTCTCCGGGGGGAGGGGGGATTTTCTCCCCTTCCCCCCTTTTTCTTCCCCAATTTATTACGATGATGATGATGATTATTATTATGTTTTCCTCTCAACTTTCTCTACTTTACGTTTATTACGTCGATAAATTTGTGAATTATAATGTACACCACCGACTCATTTGGGGTTTATGTTGGTGCAGAAAGTAGCATGCAGATGTATCAATATGGACGGACGGACGGACGGACGGACGGACGGGCGTGATTTATCTGTACAATTTGTGTACTATGCTGACGACGCCCTATGGCTTGCAAAGACGAAAATTAAAAAAATGAATAAAAAACTTGTACAGAAACGGCCGTTTATACCTCACAAATTGTCTTCCGTATTCTTCTATTGCGTCCAACTTGTCGTTAGTCACTTTTTGGAGCTGGCACATTTTAATTTTTTTTGGGGGGGGGGGTGGGGGAGAGCAACTTCCCAGTTGATTCATCAGGGATGAGCCTTTTCCGCGAATTTGCGGAATATCCGTGATATCTTTTCTACCTCGGGGACAAAAACTATTATCCTAACACACTGTAGCATACTCAAACTGGAGTCTATACCGCAATTTTTGCGAAGTTCTGTGATTTTTGTTTACCCCAGGCTCATCCCTGATTCATAGGAGAGGCACAAACCCAACGACCATCATCAGAAAGTCATCGCAGGTTTCAGATCCTACCAGCATTTTATATGACATCACAAATTTACAAAATGACACACCCCTGAGTATATAGGGTGGGGTTGGGGGATGGCAGGGAGTCGAGATATCGGCAATGTAACACATGTTACTAATGATAATGGCATATATATTTAGAATGCTTGCCTCTTTTATGAGGGCTAACTTGAAATTAACCTCACAACATGTTCTATGTCAAACATGGCCTTATGAAACATGAAAAACTCTCATTATCTCAAAATCCAGTCGATAGAACTCTTAAAACTTAAAATCTCTGTTTAGAATGTTTCTCATTTACAAATCAAAATTAGAGTTGCCTCTGAGAGTTGCTTCTTGTCAAGCACGGCATTTGTATATTAATGCAAGAAAAAAGTATTTCATCAAACCTAACCCTCCCCCCCCTCAACGGCCCCCAAAATAAACATGACACAAACGCACATATTCATTTGCACCTCTTGTCCATTATTATTATTCAAAATGCTCTTATCAAGAAAGAAAAAGAAGGAAAAAATAATGAAAAGAAAACAGGTTAATGACAAGTATAACATATGTTACACTATGTTATGTAGCCTAATGTTAATGGCAACACAACATAACAATATGTGAAAACATTTCTACCATGAAAGCCATCTACGCTAATAAGGAAAAGCTGTAAAAGATAATTATAACTTTGAATCGTGAATTTATTTTTCAAAATTGTTGACGATAAATCTCGTATTACAGAAGCTCAGCGGGTAGTATAAACAAAGCTTCACAAAGTAGACTGATTCCAAGGTGATTGATCAACTTAGAAGGGTAGTCAAGGGAGGGGTGAGGGGCAGGAGGGGTTGGAGTGGCGGGACAGGAGGGTGGGAGTGGGGAGTTTCATTTTTGACTGCAAAGCATCCTGGTGAAATTTGAAATTAAAAGTTGAATAAAAAAATAGCTTTTCAAGTTTTTGACAGTTGAAATTGTCAACACTTTGTGCAACCTTTTTACGGTGAGTGTGGACTTGAAGCAAACAGGTGTGATGTCATAGTTGAAAACTGACTTCACCTAGTTGTTTTAATCCATGGATTTGGACAGGGTTCCAACTTCTAACCCTAAAGAGGGTAATGAAATTGACAATATATCCATGATTGTTCTGTAAAATAACATTGACATGGACTGGCATCTCAATTTTGAAGTCGAAAATTGCCGGTGCATACCAAAAAATTTAAGAAGATAAAAGAAAACCAAAAATGCCATTGTGCTTCTAAAACCTTATGACTGTTTGCTTCCAAATTCACATTTAACAACCAACCAACCAACAACCAAAATCACAAGTGGTAAAAATTGTTCTAACTTCAAATGTTATTTATTAATTAACCTCCCAAAAACTGATTTTTTTTATTCTTCTTCATCCGTCAAAAACAAAATTTCACAAAACAATATTTAGCTGAATGTTTTCAATGAAGCAAGTCATAACGAGCAATGGGAACAAAAGTTCCCTTTGACTGGACACTCCCTTTAATAAGTGTAGACAAGACCATAAAACATGCAATCTTATGACACATATAAACTCACATCAGAAATAATAAGCCATCGACTTGTTGCAAGTTTAGGAGGCTTCATTTGCGAGACATATTAATCAAGGTCGGAATTTGTCACTCTGGGCCAATATTGCGAGGTTCTTAGACTTGGGCATTCCCACAGAATTACAACAACTCAGTCCATGGATTTGATGGGGAAAAAGGGAGGGGGGTGGTTGGGGTGATGTGATTCCTATTTTGGCATCGCATGACCCTCAAAATAAACCACCCTTTAAACAGCTGAAGGCAGGGAGGGTGTGAGTCTAATTTTAAAAAGCAAACCTAAGCTTATTTAAATAGTGCCGAGCCAAAAGAATTCTCAAAACAGGAAGAGAGAAAAAAAAAAACCAAAGTTTAATCTTGATTAGAAGTATATAAGATGTGCCTATTATCCATTGTATAACAATCTTGTCAGAATAATTTCCACTTATGCAGACTGCAGATTCTAAACAGTCGGACTAACTAGACGTTTTGAAAATGACTCGTTTAGCTTTACTGGTGAATGTCCTCTTCAGGGTCATCTGACATAAACCCCCCTCCCCACCCCCCCCCACAAATGTATCACAACCCCATGTCTAATTAAAAATGAGCCACTTCCGATAAACGTTCAGAGGATGATGGGGGAGTGGTGGGGGGAGTGGTGGGGGTACCATCAAACTCCCCACGCCCCCCTCCTGCATATAACCTATATGACATTGGGTTCGTAAAGGTTAAATAAACTATCCAGATATCTAGGCACCGAGTTGGTAACTATTTCAGAATTTGAAAGTATTGGTAATTTAGAAGTATATCTCCTCTTAACATGAATACCTCACTCCGAGTAAAATACTTTGATAGGCAAATTTTGAAAGAAAAAAAAGAAAAGAAAAGAAAAGATGTATTTTTCTCCGTGGACGATATCCTGAAATATTCTCTGGTGAAGTTAGAACGTTTTTACGGAAATATAAATTTGATTTTTTGAAGGCGAACGTATGATATTTAAACGGCAGAGACAAGGCACTAGGATTCATAGCAAACTATACCAAAAGGCAGGTTGTTGTCGTCGGTGCGCTAAATTAATGTGCTAAAAAATTACACGACAAGTTATCGATGGAATAAATTAAAATTAAGAATTAATAAAAGAAAATTTAAAAAAAATAAAAAATATTTAAAGATAAAATACAAAAAAACGATAGCCTTTTGTAGAGTGAAAATTATCTGCAGTACTTAAATACCAGCAAAGAAATACTTTATACAAGCTTACACTATGTTATTTCTGTGGGTGTTAATGACTTTGGGTACTTCAGTCTCAAAGTAGAAAGTATTACATCTTAAAGGGGGTGAAGAGTCGCCCACATAGAAACGTCTAATGCCGGTAATCTGACCTAGTTTGGAATGAGGTGTAACAGAAGTGTTAAACACCACCATCGATCCCAGAAAATACACACACAGCTTACTACCGTCGGTAATTAGACACTAGTGTACAGTCAATACATACAGCTGCGGTCAATACCCACAACACAGTGTACATAGCAGCGATGGACATCTCAGGTCTAGATAAAAGATAACAAGGTATCACGTTTCATTACTGTCTGCATTTTGTAGCGACACAAACAAAACGTCATTTGCAAGCAACAGAAAGTTAACTTTTTCAGATGGCCGCACACGGTTTGGGTGAGTCTTCAATGCATTTAAGTAGTATGTATCGACATGTCTGAGAACTACTATAATTCCCTAAGGGCCTGTATGAAATTATCCAATTAAGTGATTAAATGGTTAATTTTTAATTAGTACAGTTTCCCCATTTCTTAGGCCGGTGCAATTTTGATGTTGTCTTATTCTACGCTTCCGAACATATATCACAACTTTATTTTTTTTTAACTTAAGGCAGTATAAAGTAACATAGCAGTAGGGTCATACATACATAATACTCGTCAATATGAAACTATGATTTAATAATGGAGGTATTTCCAACAAAAAAAACAAAAACTTCCAAAATATTTCTTGTTAAACCTTTTCAATTTATAGCAGTCATTGCATTTGTTTCCAGCACACATAGTGAATCAGCCCCTTTTTCATTAGCTAAAATTATAAATTTTTGTAATTTTTTATAATCTGTGAACACAATTTGCAATATTGCCCTCTTCTGATATATTTTCTTGTTTCTGCTTTTATAAGATGATTCGATTGAAAGAAAAGGCTGACCTGATTGAGAAAAGTTATGTTCAACATTTCTAAATTTTCTGCTAGAAATTTAAGCATTATAAGAAAAAAAAAATCCTTCTCACCCCCCTCCACTCCACCCCCTGCCCCTCAAGTAAAAACAAATAATACAAAGTCCCATTAAAGTTTACCTGATAAAACAAAATTTTTGCTGGATGAAAAATTACCTAGAGAAATAAAGTCCAGTCAAGACACATTCGGAAGTAAAATAACAAAATAAAAAGACAAAGATAATCTATCAAATTTATGACATACACATTTCAGAACATAATTAAAAAATTTTTTAAAAAAGTTAAATAAGTATAAATCTGCTTCTATCAAATATCTCAGCAATACAAAGCACTGTGATTTAGAGCAGAGGTCTGCAAACTTCCAGGCCACCTTCCCAGGATCCTCCATCAGGACCAAGCCACCACCTATCAGACACCCCCTCGCCTCCCCCCTCGCCTCCCTCCCATCCCTCATTCATTGACGAATTGATGCTAGCTTGGACGAGCGACTCGGTGTTAAATGAAAAAACAACTTTATCCACCTCTGTTGGCAAGCAACGCAACTAGAGAACTTTTTCTGCCATCTGAAAAAAGAATCCAGGGACCCACTGCAAAAGATATATTCCAACCGTATTCATGTGTACTCCTTCTCCATTTCTTTGTATTCCTCGCTATCCCTGTGTATTCCTGCTTCATTCCTTGCTATCCCTTTGTATTCCTACCTACTCCTTTGTATCCTTCTCCATCCCTTTGTATTCCTTTGCTATCCCTTCAATTCCTGC
>KN882914.1:91554-115363 GCA_000934455.1 Apostichopus parvimensis
GACAAATTCCTTACATCCAAATTAAGCAAAAAGTAGACAAAATTGAGTCGACCATGCTTGGGAAATTTTCAGCAGAAGGCTTAAAAATTCATCAAAAAAAAGTACAAAAGTTGTATTGCCCACATGTAAGTAAAATAAGAAATAAAAAATTAATAATATCAATGAAAATGACATAAACCACAAGGATAAAAGCTTCACACTACAAGCAAAGATGTTTAAATTAGTTCATAGTAATAATAATAATACATTTAAAAAAAAAATCTAAAAGTTTTTTCTTGCATTTTTTTTGGCTGTAAATGCGTAGAAAATTACTCGAGTACGAAATGTTCTCTCCCCCCCTCTTTATTTTTTGGTGCAAATTCACTTTGATTAACATTATTTGAGATCAAATTATGCGAACAAGCCTGGGGTGCATATGCGAAGAAAAATCTTATCATTTTCTTTTGAGATGACTCCATGGGTATTTCCCCATCATATTTCTACTGTGATAGAAGAAGTACAGAGTTGCTTAAACCAGTCACTTTTCACCAGAAAATGAGAGTAATATTGCCAAGAAATGACATTTATATTCAAGTCAAGAGAGTGGGTGACTATAAATCAAGTTTCCATTGTTCTCTTTCATTTTGAATCTATTATATTCTAATCTAATCTATTCTAATCTATTTGTATCTTTTTTTGAATCTATTTTCTTTGAATAAGGCAAGACCTAAAAAACAAAAATACCAAAAAAAATTCTGTCCATTTGGAAGATGGGTGACTGCAAGTTAGGAATGGTTTTATACAACACTCCCTTCCCTGGGTAACATTTGTCTCAAATTATCCGCCTCAAACTAGTAACATGGAATATCATTAACTAGTGATGATACATTAACTCATTACCATCATCAGAAGAAAGCATAATATTGTTTGACCATTACTGTTATTTTCAAGATAAACTCATTTTTACACAAATTATCCTTTATTGTTTAAAATTGCTCATTCCACTGACTAGTAAGAGATGTTTAAAATTTAGACCTATTCCAAACGGTTTTCACATTCCATTCTGGATAATTTATTTTTATAGAAGCTCCCGCAGATATAGGCAACAAATTTATATCTTCAGGTTGAAAATGCAAATTTCTTTTGGGCGACGGGGGAATTTCAGTCTTGTATCTCAGGACGAAAATCAAAAGCGGGTGACGTCCCAAAGTTACCGGTTCTCGAGTGTAAATACTCGCTAAGCTGTTGACTGGTGTGAGAGGGAAAAAAAACGAAGGTTAGGAGTGACCTTTGACCTTTAAGAATACCACGGACTCTTTCGGACCCATCTCATCTTGACGCCCGCCTCGGTTCGGATTTTGATGGAGGCGGCCTCGGCCTGTCTCACGGTCTCCTTGACGGCACCCATCAGATTCTGGGCGTTGAGGACGAGCACTTCGGTTGCTTCTTCTTCATCTTCCGCATCTGTTCGGGAGCAAAAGAGAAAACACATAATTTACGACCGGGAAAAAAAAGTTGAGATTGATAAGATCAGAAAATTACCGACCCTCCCATGTAGTAAACTATTCCATTTCGGTGAAAGGTTAAAAGATTTCGGTACTTATCACGAGACAAGTTTGTATCATGTCACAGGTACGGCGGTGTCACGCCAGGCGCAGAGCGTGGAATCACTTGGTCGGTCTAGTTATGGGTCAGCTGACTTAGAACATGAACGTGATTGGCCTGTTTCTGAATGAATATGATGTCACGTACAAAAAGGACAAGGGTCATTGCTTGCAAAACAAATGAACATAAAAAAATAAAAAAATGTGCCTACCATCTCTTCCGTAACAAATCTGATGTTTTTTGTGTGACATTTCCCTGAATTAAAAGAAATATGTGAGGTATTTGACCTTTGACCACTACATACCTGTTTAGGCCTATAACAGTGTGATTTAAAGAAGTTCTGCATCACTTGAGAGGAACGAACATAAATCATGGTTTCCTGTGATTGGTTAGAGAGTCTGATGAGGAAACTAAGCCTAGTAGGGGGGAGGAAGGGAGGCATGGAAAAGGGGGGACTGGGACTGGGGGTGGGGGTGTTGGTTGGTATAGAGCTTCAGTGATCATCAAAATGCTGTGGGAGTAACACAAGTCCCCAATTTGCATCTTATTTGCATATTTGTTTGTATACATGAACACAGACAATCTAGGAAAATACCAAATTTAGCCCAGTCCACAAGTGATTGGAAGTTGCATTTATTCTTTGTGAAAAACCGATCCATTGCGACCCCGATACTGGATGTGACATTCATATCCATTGCTTATAGAGAATGCAGGTGGAAGATTATTGGATTTCAAAGGCATATCCAGCATAGAATATGAGCCTTAGTTTGAGAATATGCAGTACATTAATTTATGACAAACACAGGTCTTTTATATTAACAACACAGCTTTAAAATATTCATTGCACCCATGATTGCATTAAAATAAAGAAAACAAGTTTGGCACCCAGTGTGAGACGTGATAAGCACATCCTCACCAAACTTAGTAGAAAATGTTAAAGGTAGTCAGTATAGGCCCCAAATTATATTACGCTATAATTGCTAGAAGTTTTCAAAAAGTACTTTCCTGGAGGTCTTTACTCTCCAAATTGTTCTCAGACATTTTTAAGGAACACACAAGATGGCTGAATGTCCCAGTGAGGAAAATTTCCTCGAAATTGGTTGTGATAAAACAGTTTAAGAATTTTGACCAAAGGTGACCGTATTTTGAATATCTAGCATATTTGGGTCCAATACATCATACCTTTAAAGTCATCTTTTTGACTCGATAGACAATAATTGAGGATAACTTACCTGGCTCTCCGAGGAGAGTTGCTTTTACTGTTGAAATAATCTTCAGCTGAGTTGCTATGGTGGGTATCCGTTCACAGACTTGCATCAGATTCTGAGTAATTGAAAACAGATCAAAAGAATTTAAAATATTGTAAGAAATCAATCAATCAATCAATCATTCAATCAATCAGAAAACATTTATATCATCGACAGTTATTCAAAGGTGTTAAGAGAAACCCTCCCCCCTCCCCAAAGAGAAAAAGAAGATAAAAAACAATTGTTATACATGTGATAGATCCCAGATCTAACTGCAATATTTCATTTAATAATATTTAAAGAAACTTTCTCTTTTCATCAATTACTGTGAACACAGAAACATTTTTTTCAGCGGCCAGTAACCTCTGATAAACTTGACCAAGATTGGAGTTCAGGGAATTGTAATTAGATATGAAACTGGAATTAAAAACTCACCATTCGGATCCTTTTGTCTGTGCATTGTCTGGCTATTTCTGTGGCTAATCTGGTCACCTCATCTGATGCCTTAGCGATAGCTTTGGCACAGTCAATAAGTCCCTTCTTAGACCCACCTTCACCCCTGCATAGGAAAAGAAAGCGAGGTTGTTGAAATGCTATGCAAATTGGTCAAATTGCTATGTATAGTGCAAAGAATGTATAGCAGTTTTTGCACACAGGAACCATAGTATTTTACAAAGGAACGTTCGAAACTGCTATGCAAAATTTGAGCATGAAAATGATTCCCTGGTGTTCAAAAATGATGAAATTAATGAGCAGAATGATGAGGATTTCGCGATATGTCTCACGTTAGAATATAACTGATACAGTGCATCACAATTGGCATCACGATGAACATCACAAAGTCAATGACATCACAAACATGGCAATGTCACCCACCTGTTTAAATTCCAGCAAACATTCAAATTAATTTATCTGGTATTGCACCTCAAGATGCTATGCAAATTGGTCAAATTGCTATGTATAGTGCAAAGAATGTATAGAAGTTTTTGTACACAGGAACCATAGTATTTTACAAAGGAACGTTCGAAAACTGCTATGCAAAATTTGAGTATGAAAATTAATCCCTGGTGTTCAAAAATGCTGAAAATAATGAACAGAACGAGGAGGATTTTGTGATATGTCTCGTGTTAGAATATAATTGATACAGTGCATCACAATTTGCATCACGATGAACATCACAAAGTTACTGACATCACAAACATCGCTGCCATCACAATGTCAGCCACCCTTTTTAAATTTCAGGAAACATTCAAATTAATTTCTGCATTTACAAAACACGAAAGACATGTTTGAAAAATAACTTTTCAATCAATTTTTTAGAAGCAATCCAGCTTAACACTGGAAAACCTCTCGTCATCACCATGGTAATTTTTAGTCAGTTCGAACCAAGGTGTAGTATTGTTGATATTGAATTTCTGTCTCTCAAAATAAAACTCTTACTGTTTGAAATCAGATTTCTCTGGTCTCTACAATTTCTCGCGCCATAACGTTGAAAAATTTGTGGTTTTACAAGAAAATGAGATCTCCTTTAATATATACCTGACGTATTTACTCATTTGGGCCATCAACAGCGCCATCTTTTTTGCGGCTGCGATCAGATCGTTCCCCTTACTCGACCATTTCTGGGCTTCCACGTGAAGGTCATAGGCAGCTTTCTGTGAGAAACAGAAAAGAGAATAATAATAATAATAATCATAATTTATTCTTATGTATCGCTTTACATCAAAAGAATGATCTCAAAGCACTTCACAGAATCGCATAAAATATTACATCTTAAAAATATTACAGCTTAAAAATATTACAGCCTCAAAATATTGCATCCTAAGAATTACAGAAATAAATAGAATGACCATATAGTGACACAAAATCTGCTAGATATGCTAAATGATCACAAACCATGAAGAAAACAGGGAACATTCTGTATTGTACGACCAAACCAGAGCAAGTTGTATATTTGAAGGGATGCTATTGACATAGAATCTGCTAGATATGCTAGAATGGTCATGGAGGGAGGAAAGATATCTAGTAGTTTTCTGCTTCACACACTCAAACCAAGAGCATATTTATCTTTTTTTGGACGGGACTATGTTGACAAGAAACTGCTAGATATGCTAAAACGGTTACAGAGAATAGAGAGCTTTTCGTGTTGCACAACCAAACCAGAGCATATTGGGCAATTTCAAAGATTATAGTGAGGCAGAAACTATTACGATATTTCACATTTCAGCATTTCTTCATAGGGTTTTGGAATATCTGTTGGCATTTCATTTATTAATTTTGTTTTCAAAAGTTGCCATGGTAACACAAACTAAATCAAGGCAACCTTCCCGTAATTTCGGCAACATCATGCGACGAACTCAAGAATTGCCATAAAACAAATTTGATAAAACATGTCAACACTTTTGATGTCAACAAAAAACAACAAAAGACCCTGGTAGACACAATTTGAGAAAAAATCATTCTATTTCCATCATATTTCCAAGTCTGGAATTAGATTTTTTAGATAAATTTCCATGACTTTTATCATGTTAAATTTCCATGACTTTTATCAAGTTAAATTTCCAGGACTTTTATCATGTTAAATTTCCAGGACTTTTATCATGTTAAATTTCCAGGACTTTTATCATGTTAAATTTCCAGGACCATGGCAAACCCCGCTGAAACTTACTTTATAATTTTGCTCTTTGTTGAGTACCTTTTTGTTATTTTTACGATAGATCGAAACTTTTCTTGTTTCCAAAAGCAATCTATTATTTTACTTATTTTTCATTTACTTAAAACCCACTTTTTTCTTTTTAGGAATTTCACTGTAAATCTATATTATTTTTAAAATTATTCTTTCGTTTATATATTTTCTATATTAATATTTAAGCTGCATCAATTTTATTCTTCATATTCATATTTTAAGGGTTTTGTCATTTTTGTTGTCATTGTAAAGCGCTCCTGAACATGCAATAAGCATGAAAAGAGCGCTATATAAATTTGGTAAAATAATAATAATTAAATAATATTATGAACTCACCATGATAGGTTCGTCGGTTTGAGGCTTTGGGAAGTTGATTTCTTCCTCTTCCTCTGGGGGTGGGGGCCTGGGGGGTGGCATCTGGCCCTGGGGAAGTGGCGGTCGCGGAGGTGCACTCTCTGTGAGGAAGGAGAAAAGGGAGATAACATCAAAACAGAGCCACAGTAGTGTTTTAATATTGTTGATTGACTTTATAATACAGAAGCAATTAACTGATACTAATTAACCCATTAATTAGTGAGACAACAGTGATGTCACATGGGATCGTTACTTTAATACAGCTATGACTGTCCCTGCACTGTTTATCTCGTTTCAAAATGAAATCTTTCCATATGTAAGCTTGGAGAAATTGGAACATTACATGACTGTGTATTAAAAAATACTTTGCCATTCTTATGATCCATGTGAATCCCAAGCAATGTATAATTCTCACAAGAACGGATCACCCTGGACTTTAATTAAAGGATCCGAGTGGGTCTTAGTTTTGGATCTGTTTGGATACGAGCTATGTAACCATTCACACTAACTTGGAACGTTCTCGACTAATGTCACTGAATTCACTGAATGGGTTGTGACCCTTGGATCCTGGTGGATCCATTCAGATTGAAATAATATTGAAATAATATTATAATATAGACTATAATATTAAATAATTAGATTACATTGAAATCACTGAATGGGTTGTGACTTTGGATCCTGGTGGATTGAAATAATATTGAAATAATATTATAGTATAGACTATAATATAAAATAATTAGATAACACTTGAGTATTAAAGTAAATAAATCTAGACGGGGTTGTTTAATCTAGATAGCAGCGGATCCAAACCGCATTAAACTCAAATCACCTTCGACTTAGCCGAGGAATTGAAGTGGCCTCTAAAATTTGGATCCTTCTTGATCCAAGCCACATAATAGTCATGCGAAGTTGGATCATTCTGGACTTACTTAGATGGTCATTAACATTTGGCCATTCTTTATTACTAGGGAGTCATCAGCCTATCAATGATGATATTGAAAATTTCCGTCCCACAAATTTGAAGTGATGTTTGGTTATTTCCTCATGGTCAAAAATGGAATCCAACCTTGGTTTTGGATTTTGGCACCTTGGGAATAGTACAAGGTGAAGACAGTGGTTAAAAATGGAATTGCAGCCTTATTTTTTAGTTTAATACCTTGAGAATAAAACGGGGCCAACCCGATTGAAACTCGTGTCGTGATATCTGTGAAAATGTGACGTGAAATCAAAAATAGACAGTGACATTTACCTTCCTGAGATATGGAGAGGGCACTCAGATCTGGTGGTGGGGGCAGGGGTGGTTCCTTATTAACTTGCATGACATTTCTGACCGTTGCGACATCTTCTTGGAGCTAAAAGTTTGTAGAAAGAAACATAAAATAACATGAATTTACAGAATTAGCTCACATATAAAATAGGCTTTCTTGCTCATTATTTATGTCTACTTCTTTTACATGTTGGGAGATGGGAGGTGGGAGGGGGGGTAGGGCTAAATCATAATTATATATTTTGCAACATCCTTTGCTGGAAAGTGACTACCATGTGTCCTTACTAAATTAATTTCTTTATCTTTCTATGGTTCATGGGGAAGGGGAGGGGGAGGGGGATTATGCCAATTTAGTCACAGTGAGCTAAGAACTGCCCATAGGGAGATTGTGAAAGATGGAACTTTCTGAAACCCTTTCATTTTTTAGGAGGGTGATGTGGGGTCATTTCAATAGAGAGGGGTGCCTGGGTACCTGTTGCTATATAAATTTTACAGTGGAAGAACCTTTGACATTATGGAGTGCCTTGTCATTGTAGCCTATTCTTTTGCCTAACACCCTATCTCTCTCCCTTGTCACCTCCCCTAGCCCACCTGTACGTTATGGCACGCATAATTTACAATAAGTTCAGGATTCCACCATTCGTATTGTACGACTGCTACCATGGCCTAGCTATCGTTTTCGCCATAGCAACCACATTAATTCTGGCAGATATTCCAAGCCACTGAAATTGATTTTGCAAACGACAAAAAAGAGGAAAATTTTGTGGAACTACACTATGTTGAAATTTGAAATTTATGCACAGACAATGATGAATTGATGGGGAAAATGAACTTTGTCTCGGACAGAGAGTAAACTGAGATTGTTAGGATTGTGGAAAAAAAACACACACAAGAAAACTAGCCAAGATTATAAATAGGTGATTATAGAACTCACACCGTACATCATGTTAGTAAAGATAATAAAATGCATACAATAAAACAGAGCATGTATTGGAAGAAATGATGTGGTTAGTTCGGCTGGAGAGAGAACAGATGCATTCTGGGATAGCCGCAGCAAGGTTGCCAGACGGTATACCTGATAGAACGATAATATCGTTAAAAGGTTACGATAATATCGTTAAAAGGTTACGATAATATCGTTAAAAGGTTAGTATGAAACAAGGTACATAAAATTGTGCTCAATGTGTAAACAGGGTGGGGTGGGGTTGCGGGGGGGTGGCAAGGAGTCGAGTTATCGGCAATGTAACACACACACCTGTACAGGAGTAAGAAACGTGTGTTACTAATGGTAACAGCATAACCTGCATTCATATACAATGTTACCTGCGGCCCTAAATAACCTTCTACCCCCCTTCCCTCACCCCATCCCCACCCCAAGTTACACGCACCTGTACAGGAGGATAAAGATACGTGTGTGCTATTATGTAATAGATGCGCTAAGACGGAATAAACATGTAACAGGGTTAGTGGGAATTTAGGTAAGAGGTTTTTTTTGTGTAAAGCATTGATGTAGGATAGCAGTGACAAGACAGGCCGGCTAGTAAAAGTGTGTCTGTGTGTTTGGGTGGGTGAGTGTTATGTAATACGTAACAGGGCACTGAAGCCTACACTCCTACACTAGGCAATAGTGTACACTAGGCCTACACTAGGCAATAGCCTACACTCGCCAAACACAGATAAAACTTGCATTTGAGCACAAACGGTTCAAACTTGAATTCATGTGTAGAGAGTTCAACGACTGATATTGTTTCATGAATAACAAATTCACAAATGTGTGACAGACATTTTGTGTCTAAACATCAAATTTTTAACAAAAAAATATTTAAAAGGAAAAAAAACAAAACAAATCTGACAGACAAATTTGTTTCAGAAATGATTAAGACAGCTATTTGAAAAAAAAGATGTGTTAAATGACTTTTGAGGAACAATACATTTAATGGAGTGGTTTTATTAAATTTCAATATCAACATGTTAACAGTGAAATCCGAGATCGATCGAATTCAGTAGACTAAATCGATTCATCAATTGAAAGATTAATGACAAAATCGAGACAACTTTTTTTGAGACACGACAACTTTTTTTGAGACACGTTGGGAAGGACGAGGAGAGACACGGTGGACGTAACTGGATTCTACGATAACGTGAAAGCTTTTCAGCGGTGGGTGGCGACTGCACCATGCATGGAGTTGTGGTACATGGGTCTAAACCAACTACAAGACACACACACACTATCTCTATATTATTATTTGCTCATGCAAAGCTGGTGTTTACGAAACCTGTACACGAGGTCGGGCGTCTCGGAGGGTGGCCCGCCTGGGTAAAGGAGGAGGTGGTGATGGGGATGGTCTAACAAGGTCAAAGAACTGATTCGGTAAAGGGGAGAGTGGGGTCGGTGAGAAGCAGGTTGGTGGGGGTGCATGGCCATTCTGGTTCAAGGGTTCAAAGGTCGTGACAAACTTGGTAACGTCACGGACGAACTGTGAGTGCAAACACGGAATGGGAAAGAAAGAAAATAAAAACAGCAAAATGTTTTAAAAGCAGAAAAAAATAGCAGACACAATTTTTTTTATCTTTTCACACAAAGTAGCGAAATAAAATGGCTTTACTTAAAAAGTGGTTACCGTATTAAAGAAAAGTAATTAAAACGAAAAAGGAAAATTTTTGGAACATATTAAAATATTAAAAAGCAAATAGTTTTAAGACTAAGTGATTCACAACAGAAAATTTTCACATCAAACCTGGGAAAAAGGATTTATATAACTTCGACTCTATTTACAAATATTGTTTTTTGACCTAGGAAGCAAATTTAAAAATTGGGAGGACAAAGTTCATCAATATTTGGACAATATTTGAACTAGTCAAACCAACTTTTGGTTTACAATGAGATTGTCGTGATTGAACAAATCTAATAACCCCTTGAAAGCAAACCTCTCCTCCCCCATCTGATAAAATCCGAAATACATCACTATTAATATTTGTTTTTGTTCTTGGTCATTATATTACTTAAGACTGCCAAAACATGGAAGTTAGGAACATAAAAATAAAATAAATAAGAAAAAACATAAATTAAAAATACCCAACCCTCCCCCACCCCCCAAAAAATGGAAAAAATTTAAATGCAGATAGCAAACTCAGATAAACATTAAACCGGTACTTTCTGATCTTCAGAAACTTATTCCTTTTAAAGCAGAAATGTTAGAAAAGGGAATTGAGTGGTAACCCCCCCCAAAAAAAACCTTTTTAGTTTTCGACAACATTTTGTGTAAAGCAACTCTCGGAATGAACAATGCAACATTAATGTTGAATGTTTGCGAATGAAAAAATGATTGAACCTGTTGATAAAGAAATTAAAGGCCAAGTTCCTTAAAGGGAATGGAATAACCAAAAAAAGGTTTATATTAGTTTTCAAAAAGTTAGTGATGGTGCATAGTATGTGCACTCCCACTCGTGGCCATGCAGCCGATCAACGACAGCCCGATCGAAGAATATATTACACATCGAGGGCGCTCTTTGCAGGCCATGACTCATCTAAATTGAGGGCGCTCTTTGCAGGTCGACACTCATATTGAGTGAGGGCGCTCTTCTGCAGGCCAATACTCATTCATCAAGCCCAAAGCCACAGCATTCTGAAGCCATGCCAAGAAGTAAACTTTGTCGCTTACATTCGGGCACTGTTAGCTCAATGGAGGGATGAGGGATAAAAAATGTGCTTAGTCAGGAACCATGCACAGAGGTCAAAGTTCAAACCAATCTGTTGAGCAAAAAGTGAAAATTTCAAGAAAAAGGAAAAAAGACCTGTCTCGGTGATTTGGACTGTCCTCGGTTTGGAGCAAAGGGGGCCACGTGACGCTGTTCGTCGTACGGAGAACGCACCAGGGGAGAATAGGGAACACCGGTGTCCACCGTCAAAGGCTGTGAAATATCGTGAGAGACATTCCGAGTTATGATGAGATTCGAGGAGGTGAATATTTGAATGGAATATCAGAATTCACAAATTTTGAATCCTAAAGGATGGACGGTTTCATATCATATACATATAAATCTGAATAATTATTCAAACCACTACTAAAAGAAAGAAGAATTAAATTAAAAGATGCACAATCATTGAGATCTGATTATTCATGAACCCAGATGGAGTAACAATTGTATAACCTAAATATTCAAATTTCTAATGACGCAAAAAAAAAAAAAATTAATTTAAATGATGCATGAATGAAACGTAACAAATAAGTTAAGTGAGATATGATTATTCATGAACCTAGATGGAGTAACAATAGTACAACATGAATATTCAAATTTCTAATGACACAAAAAAAAAAAAAAAAAAAAGGGAAAATATCTGAAAAACCCATGGTACTCTACATCTGTAGAAGAATCTACATATTCATAGAGTATGGAAGACTGTGTCAAAGACGAATAATTAATAAGATAAACATGAATATTCATGCTGTCCTGAGACCTGCTGCTCTGGTGATCGTTGCGCTGCTGCTTGGGCATGTGTCCTTGATGGAATCGGTGCAGGCGGAGCAGACTGTGGTCCTAGGCCCTGTTGAGTGGTACCTTGGTAGTAGGGCGACCTCTTTAAGTTTTGAAGTAATGATAAAGATATTGAAGAGAAAGAAAAAATTGTTCATAATTACAAACTGAAAAACGAGAAAATGATCAACAATTTCTGTTGGAATATACGGAAACCTGTTTTACAAGTTCCAGATTTACGAAAAAGGACAGAAACGTTTATGAACCCCACAAAATAAGTGGGCAACAACTAACATGTTGACACAGGGGGAAAGCAAATTAATAAGAAAAACTTGAATAATTACTGGAGTGGAACATCTCATGCAAATGTATTTAATACTATTACTACTAAAAACAACACAGATTAAAGATTCTATGTAGTCCTAGACACATTCATGCATAAACATTACTGCACTGGCAATTTGCATATGACATGAATATTCACATCTTTATGCATAAACATCACCATAATTACTAGAAAAAAAACTCCATGCATCTACACTATGACACGTTCCTTCTATGAAAAACACATGCACGATTGATTGAGCAAACTTAGTCGAAGGCATCATAGGATACAAATATGTATACTCATTTACATATATATGAATATTCAGTAACTGAAGGAAATGAACCAGCCAGTTGGGACAATTTCCTAACGCTAATACCTCTCTAAACTGTACTCCAATATCATGCTCTCAAAGCACTGGTATTGACAGTACAAACAGTTCCTATAACCTTGATCTGATAGAAACATGATATTCATACTGCTCGTACTGACAATACGAGTGCTCTGAAGCGGAACATGACACTACAGTATAGAAAAAAATTGTCCCAACTGGATGAAATGAAGATATCTTTTTGAAGATTATAAGAATGAAGATGAGAACCTTAGGAGAGACGGTTGGAGGCTGGTAGGAAGGCTGAGATGAAGAGGCAGGGTGGTATGGAGTGGGTTGACTAGAGGGGTACGCGTGAGATGGGAGAGATTTCTGGGGAGCGTGGAGAGAATCCTGGAGGAAGGAGAAAGAGCTGTCACAGGTCTATCTGAGTCACCTGACCAATCAGGTGACCGTGGAAACAGGTGGTCGCCCAACTGATCAGGTGACCTAGGTAGAAATACTACGATGTTGATATTAAGTCTCTATAAGAACATGCTACAATGATAGTATGCTTGACAAACATATAGAATGGACATACGGTCACATGACCAATCAGGTGACCATTTAAACAGGTGGTCTCCCGACTGATCAGGTGACCTAGGTAGAAACACAACAATGTTGATATTAAGTCTCTCTAAGAGCATGCTTCAATGGTAGTATGCTCGGTCAGACGTATAGAATGGACATTCGGTCACATGACTAATCAGGTGGTCAGGGTACAGAGATATACAACGATAACAATTTTCTGTCTCATGTTTACCCTTGCTTCATTCAAGGACATGTTTAATTATCATGGCAGGTCTATGTAGTCACACGACCAATCGTGTCGCGACAGAAAACAAAAACATGACTGAAGCCCTCGGTGTCAATTATTATGTTTTAACTTTCCTTTGATGACAACTCTAACTGACAAGATCACAGGTCTATGTGGTCACATGGTACGAATAAATTTTTATCTCGACTTTTAATTTGTCGCGGTGAAATGATCGTGCTCGAGTACGACGAACAGGTTTGAAACGATCGGCTCTCTTACAATCTCAATAGTGGAGGGTAGTTTGGATTGTTTGTTTCATTATTTCAAGTTGAGGAACTAAGAAAAATGAACGTACAATCTTACAGAGTTTCAACACTTTGCTTGAGAAGGATCCTAATCAGAGTCTCTTTGGAGGCCTTGAGTTTATGTTAATTCTAGTTTCGGCTTCAAGAGGTCGGAGGTTTACTACTTCTACTTGACAGTAATTCTCATTTTGGATGAGTACGTCACCTATTACATCCAAGAATTGTTTGGTCCATATCTAATCAAAATAAGGAACGTAAAACAAAAAATACATATAAAAAAGATGGAGATACAGACACTCACAAATAGACAGACTAACAAAGAGATGGACGGACAAACGGACAGACATGTGAGAAGCAACAACGATAGTACCTGTTCTTGTCCTGGCCGAAGAGACAAGTGGACAGAAGATCGGTAAAACTCTGGTGCATTCTGGGAAGGAGAGGCATGGCCTTGAGCAAGCAGTGGTAGGGCTTTTTGGTTAAGGTGAGATGCATGCTGGGAAGGTCGGTTCTCAGTAAAAGCAAACTCCACAGGTATGTCAGCCTCACAGTAGGCCTGTTGTATAGGCTGCTTATGTTCTGATGCATGATGGGATAGCTCAACACGTGGCATCGGCAAAGCTGATGCATGCTGGGAGGATTGATCTTGGTCTGACATTTCGGGTGATTGCCGAAAGTAGGGAGATGCATGCTGGGAAGGTTGCACGTCACTGGACAATATCCCTGGCGGGGTACCACTTGAGGTCAGCTCAGACTCTGACCATTGACCAGGCTGATCAGGAACTGCTGGTGCATGCTGGGACTGCTGGAAACCACCGGCAACCGCCGGAATTGACTTGACCTCACAGGAAGTCACGGTCTGGGATGGCTGTTTCGACTGTGATGTAAGCAGGTGTGGTACAATGGAAGCTTGTGGGTCACTGTGGGAATGCGGCAAGTGGAATGGTGCATTTTGGGAATGCTGTAGTTGGCCTTTTAGTGGTAATTCCTTACTGTGAACAGCTTGCACAGATAGTTGATTGCCTCGCACAGGAGCTGACGTTTCTAGGATTGGTTTATCTTCTGTGGAAGATGCATTGTGGGTAGGTTTACTCTGATTGGGCTGAGCAAAGGTGGTTGGATTGATGTGTGGCGCTTGATTTTCATAATTTTCACCCCCAGGTTCTCCTTCATATGTAAGAGGTACATGCTGCACTGCATGCTGGGAAGGAATAGGTGCGGCATTCTGGGAAGGTTGCACATGATAGGTTGCATGCTGGGTAGGAGTTACATCAGCAACATGCACATCAGCCTGATAAATAAAAAGAATAAAGAAAATATTGGGGAAAAAGAGTTGACAAACACACACACAGTCAGGAATGGAACATCAACAGAAATGTACAGTTAATCATTTTTGTCTAGGTTTATGTTTTGACAAGAAACATCAGAATCGAAGGTAAATTTTGCAGCGAAAACGTTTCCTAAACTTTCTTCAGTATTTGGTAAAAATTAATGAGAACAGGTTTCTTGTTTCTGCATTTAGTTTGGTTTTCAAAAATTTCAAGAGCAAACATGACCATGAAGTCAAAAGTCTTGGTTTGAGACTAATTTGCTAATTTCAATTATGCACTCTTAATCATGTGGAGTTTTGTAGTGGAACTGGTCTTGCCATCATTCTGTTGCCAGGGACAAAACAAAAATTAAAATTTTATGTCTAGGTTCTGCAAAAGACTTGCTTTATCTGATGAAAATATACCTACTTCATTTGTTGTTGACACCATGACAATGCTATGGGTATATATATCACCTTGAAAGACATTTAACGGAGGTTGTACATTGTTTAATAGCGCCCCCATTTAAACCACACAGCAGTCTACTAAGCATTCAATTGTATGGATTATATTATTACCATGTTTGCACCATATACATCTTAAAAGCATTTTAAAGATGGTGGATCACCAGTCGCACAGTACTTCAGTGGAAAGTAGAGGGCAGTATTGCTTATCTCTATATATGGCCCTGTCTGTTGCATTTACTGGTATCAATTTTCAAGTTTTATAGGCAGTATTTACTTATATCCTTTATTCCTTAAATTCAGTTGCGGCCAAAAGCAAATAAATTTTGGGAACATCAAGTAGCAATTTTTTCTCTGTGATACAAATTTCCTCCAAACCAAACTTTCGAACAATTTAAATTTATTACCGTAACAAATTGTGACCTCATTTGAAAATCCGCCCTTTAAGAAGACTGCCGTTCATTTTTTGCCACTGCTTCACCTTTCAAGGTGGTTAGTATGGAAGGTTAAACTGTGTGTTAGTTACGTAATCGATTAGCCTAGCCCTAGCAACCGGAATCGAGCGTGGAAGAGTCACTTGCACAGCTCAAATTGCCCGCGATCTACTGCGAGAGCTTATCAAAATGCCCGAGGCGGATAGACGGTTATGGCAGTGGTATTAAAGGGCGCATTTTCATATGAGTTTTCTGCACGGTCACACACACAGCTTGGAAACGGACATGTATGAACGACTGACGAATCAAAATATTGAAAGTGAAGAGACATATATCGAGGCTTAACCTGAGAGGGTTGGGCTTGCTGGTAGGGGGTACCGGGGAGGCGGGATGAGGCAGCGGAGGGATGATCGGAGGTGACTGAAGGGGCGACATAGGTTGGAGCAGGTTGGGGCGGTTTCTATGGAAACAGAAGGAAGAAGAAAGATGGTGACATGAAGACAATTAAGGGATCAGATACAATTAATAAATACAATTTAAAAAATATGAAGATGGTTTCTACAAAATACATTATATGTGTGACAGTGAGAGAAATTGGGTTTACTAAAAGGGGGGGGGGGGGTAATATGGAGAAATGAATATATCCCATGTTATTTTTAACAGGATCAGATAAGATTAAAACATTAAATATGATTAAAATGTTGAAATGGTTTCTAAAACTAGCTTCGTGTGAAAGGGAGACACACTTGCTCTACTGAAGGAGAGAAAGGTATATGGGCAAAAAAATGACAAAATTTCATGTTCTTCGTTAATAAATGGTCTTCGCAGCCACATTTTGCAATGTGGTAAACAATTTCAGTCATTTCTGAACCAGGTAGGTAATATAACAGATATATCGGCCGACAAACATAATAGACTACTTTAACGATCCAAATTTTTATAGCATGTATCGAAATTTAATCTAACGCTTTAGTAACTTTTCCAGTTTGCCAACTGTCAAAGTTTATTACATGTTATGAAAAAGCCCCTTACAGAACTGAACCCAGGATCTTGATTTACAGCGTGTGGATAAATGATCACAGTTTATTAAACCAAATCAAATTGGTGAAGACTTTCCCCAAATCCAGTGGAATTTGAATCTACCTCGAATTAATCAGCTTGAAGTAGGAAATAGAATTTGGATGAAATTTGCAATGAAATTTTTGACACATACTCAAGTAAAACTGGGAAGTTAACAATTATTAGTATCCACTACAAAATGCAAAATGTCCTCTTAACAAATACACTCTCAATAGCTAGCACGTTTGTCGATCTGTAACTTTCGCTTTCGCACACAAGACTAAAGCAAAATAATTTTGTCACGCAATTCAAGTGGACAGGTTTGTTCCCTATTCAGAGAAAGCTAATTTTGTCATGCAATTTAGGCAGACACTTAATAACCCAAGGGGCTTGACAATCTTTCGTGGCTTCAACTTTCAACAAAATGCACTGTACCAGAGGGAATAAAATCACTGTCACAAAGACACTGCATTTTCATATTAAATTATTATTATTTTTTTTAAAAGCAACAAAAACACACCATATTCCACACCTCAATAACAGAATTGTTTTTTGTTTTAGATAAAGCCAAATGAGTCAAATAAAAACATCAATGGAAAACGAGCTCTGAAAATTTCCAGTTGCGATATATGCGGCAATATTTAACACACCAAAAGCATAAACTGCTTCCCCAAGCTTGTGGCTGGATGGTTCAGCATTTAGACTAGTCTAGTCAAATTCCAAGTGTACAGTGTGTAGAAAACTCACAGGCTAGGAATTATTGGTCACCTTTGAAGCCGAGTGTTTGATGTAGTCTACGATACCTTTTGACAAGATGCCTGAAATATAATTGGTTTGCACAGCAACGCAGGCATATAGTATATATATACACACCATGCAATGGAATGATTGGTCATAACCAAACAACATGCAAAAAATCTACTCAGCCTAATAACAAAGGTCCTATTTACGAGGCACATATACACTGTGCTAAAAAAGCCATATTTCCCTCCTCGAAAAAAAAAAAAAAAAATTCAACATTATTTGTCCTCTTTTGACCTTTGATTTTAAAGCTCAAATGAACTTTGACATTATTAACAAATTAAGGCAATAGGTATCAGATTTATGAAAAGATATCAACAATAACTAATACTGTTGTAGGATAGTAAGGATACCTCTCAATACTTGGACAACCTTAAATTTAAAATTTGAGTTATTCCACATTTCATGAAACGCAGAAAACTTTGCCTCCCACAAATTTTAGTGCCAGCGTATCATTTTTCACACCATTGAAGTTTACACCTAATTCTATTGTCCCTGGTGCTAGTTTTGGTAGAATGAGTTAAATACACATTTTGCTCTGGTTTTACACTATTTTTGCCTTTTCAATGCTAAAGAATTTGTACCACCAGGTACGATGGAAGAATTCAAAGCAAGATATTCATTCACTTTCTTAACTGTTTTAAATAATGCACATGCTGACTTTTCCCAAGGATTTGATCAACTCGACAAATATGCTCTTCACTACACACTGGGATACAAAAATAGTTTGTAAAAAATGTCCAACTGGATATATGAATAAACAATACATATGCAAAGTAGCTTTAGAAATATTGAAGTCAAATGCTATGAATATTCATGAACGGATGAAATGACATGACATGATATGGATGGATGGATATACGTATTAAACAGCCACAAAGTGTGCAAAACATTCCTCCATTCTTAAACCGACCTGAGCTGGATCGTCTCGGAGGAAAGAGGGAGGAGGAGGGGGGAAGAGGTCCTCATTGGAGGGCTTCCGAGGGGGCTGAGCAGGGCCAGCATTCTGCTGGACGTTTGGGGTTGCTTTGGAGGGGGATAGGAGGCCAGCGTCGGTCTACAGAAGATGGCAGGGTTGCAGATACAGGGAGAGAAAAAGCAATGAATTCCAAAATGAATGACCGACCAGTCGAAACTACGGATAAATCTCTTTGTAGGTTTATTGAAAGATGAAGTAGTGTAACTTCAAGAACCATGTTTAGGCTTTGGTTGATAAAGACTTTTGTGATGGACAACTTCCCCAAATGTCTATTAAAGGAAATCTCGCTCTGTTCGGGAGATACCTGCTTTTTAAGTCGTATCAGGTGGCAGCCATTTTGGAAATTTGTGATGTCATAGTGCCACTAGACCAAGGAAACCTTTTACTTTCTAACTTTTGTTATTCTTGTCATATTTTGGAGTTGTTTAATACACATCTACAACACATCTATATCTGTAACATATCTGTACCAAACTTTGTAAAACATCTATAACACATTCTGTAAGGAATCTATAACATATTGTATCTGCAACAGAAGACTAACACATCAATTAATACACAGGTCTCTATTAACACATCTGTAACACATTGATAGTCTAAGATGTACCTATAGGCCTAACCTACTTTGCATACAACCTACCTGAAGCTGATACTATCACAGACTAGTTAGGCTTAGAATCATGTTGTCTGACTGTCACAAACCAGTGTACAGTGTCTACAACTGATCAACAGATCATGCAAAACCCAATGTGACACTCTTTCTACATGAACGCCAGTGCATATTAATATACTACATGAGATAGATAAACTTATTAAATATTAGTATCTCAGAAGATGATATCTGTAAAACCAGTTAATAAAATACATTACTTAAGTACCCTCGAAGTCTGTATTCATTAATCCGTAGAAATTGATTAATTGGTGCATTGTGGGAAACATACCTTTGGAGACGCTTGTTCAAATGCCGGAGGAGGGGGGACCGGTGGGCCGTACTCCGAGGGTCGGCTGGCGCTACCGACGTACTGAGGCCGGGCAAACACATCTCCCTGTTTGAAAAATATATGTGACCGTGTAAGTCAAGATCCTGGGTTCACAATGGGCGACCCTCTGATAAAATATCGCCCCTCCACACCACCCCCCCCAAAAGACTGCAATCTAGTCTGCCCATGAATAAACATCAGCTCCCAATCTTGCACTCATTGGGTATGCAGGCCCATATGGTATTAGGCTCTGGTCCTGTTTAAGCCTACCTGGGCACATTGATCAGTCAAGATACACCCAGATGGGGCAATCTTTTTTCCCTGTACTGTTCATGTCCTGCTTCGGAGCACTCCTATTGTCAGTATGAGCAGTATGAACATTCATGATTGTATCAGATAAAGGTTAGGAACTGTTTGTACTGTCAATTTGAGTGCTTTGAAGCATGATATGGGAGGACAGTATAGAGTGGTATTAGCATTTATAGAAAATTCTCCCAACTGACTGTGTAGATATATATGTTGAGGATTTTGGTCCTCCTTCAGCTCTACTAGTAAACTACTAACTTTCCCGTAGCTATTCCGGTTTTCGAGATATTCAGCTGAATTAGGATACGCTAAATTTCTTTGCCCTCTGCAAATTTTTGGCAATCCATTGTAATTTACATCTGATTTGAGGCAATCAAAGTCTTGGTTTTTTGCCTGTTGACTGTGTCGTCACATCTGAGCGGAATTGATCGAATAGCCTGTGTGGTTAGACTAAATAGAGCAGCCACTTTAATCCGTGAGCATCGGATGTTTAACGAGTAATTTCACCCACAAATATTTAGAGCAGTCATTACAATCTATAGCAAGTACCACCCGAGTCCCCTGTTTGTGGCCAATAACAAATTCATGATTAAACACATTGTGTATTATTCAGTGGTCAAGCCGAATTTGTCTTCACACAGGAAAGTAGTGCTGGCTATCAGAGCACTTGTGTTTACAATCATATGGTGGCTGGTCAATTAAATTAGGTGTGCACAAGGATGAATCCTAATGGCAGTATTTGGGGTAGTTTATGCTAAGTTTAAGTAACACATCCAGTGAATTTGAGGACTGCTTTTCCATAGGCAGGCTTGTCATGGTTTAGAACCCATTGCAACGGCATTTAACAGTCTTTAACTAATTAACAAGATTAACTATGTGCTAAAAGTAAAAAGATTCATCACTTAAAGCAAATAAATCTAGTAAAAGACTTTACTTTCAAACTTAACAGAGAGCAAAATGTAAAAATTCCAGCTTCATTCTTTCGTCGTAAATGGAAGAGAAATACTACCTGAATTGGTGATGCTTTAACACCCTCACTTTGAGAGGCATAGGGTGATGCACTCGAGGACCCCGAGGGCTGATACTGGGGTGAACTGGCCGTGTAAAGGTTACGAGATGGTGGAGGAGCCTTAGCAAGAAAACAAAAAAAGCAATATTTCGGCAAAACAGACACGTGGTATGTCAGTCGTTTCCTGTCAGGAAACGAGTGGGACCGTTTTTAATGTATTACGCAGGAATACCCTGTTAATGGGGTTTAAATTTAAGATAGGAAACTTGATTTATCGAAAAGTAGGGCCCAAAAATTCATCGCAACTTCACCGTTTGTCTGACATTAAAGTGGGTACTGTCAAGACCATTCTACAGACTTTTGATTTAATACTTTACTGGTTTTAAGGTCATAATCTTGGATCGCCACAGAATAATGGCCGACGGGCTCGGTTGGTAGAGTGCATCCAGAGCAAGGATGGATCCCGGGGTATCAAAATGAAGGTGTATGGGGCACCTGGGGTCCTTAAAGACTCTCATGTGGGGCATGGGGAGGGAGGGGAGTGGAGGAGGTTGGGATCGTCTCCAAGAATCTAAATAAAAATTTCAGGTACAAAATGAATCCTGAGGCATGTTTTAAGCTATGGATAAATTAGGTCTACATACAAATTTGTGCTAAATAACTACTTTTTTAATTTATTTGTGTGGGGTTCAAAAAGAGGGGTTGGGGATTGGGGGGGGGGGGACAAACCCTGGATCTGTGCATGCTTTAGCCAGATATTTCTCTGACTTTCCCATATTTTTTTATAATTTTCCGGATAATATTCTGTTCTTGATTGAATCCTGTTTAAATTTTAATTGATTTTAATTTTACAAGAAGTTTACCATTTCGAAATCTAAAAGTATTACACTTAAACCAAACCTTGAAAAATAGAACCACCTGAGCGACCATAAATGCATACAATAGCTTCTGCTAAAATAATTGCCATACTTTTGGAATGGACTTTTGTTCCTACCTCTCAAAATCTTTCCACTTTCAAAGATGCATAACGGGGAAACAAGTAACATGAATTTAGAATATTAGTGAGGTGAAAAAAAAAAAAAAAATTAAGGGATTAAAATAATTAAGTGAAACGAGTGGAGTTAGCTTACTTACATCAAACAGAACCAAACAACATAAACAATAAGTTTCTAAATTATGAAATTATTTTGTTTCGCAATTTGACTATAAAGCTTTCATACAAACATGATGGTAATGTCCAATGCATTTGACTAAAATCTGGCTTTTCTAGTCAAAAGAAAATAGATTCATATTTTTGGCCATTTCAATGTTCAATGAGTCAAATGTTAAAGCAGTCTGCAGTGTTGTTTCTCAAAACTGAATTTTTGGGTTTTGAACAACAACAAAAATGAGAATAAAACAGCTGTCAAGATTTGCCATTCTTGTTTAAAATAAGAATTAGAGAAGACATATTTAGTAAGTTAAGTTAACCAGGAGTTTTTCTGGTTTCTGCCAACATGGGACTTCCTAAAGGCTTTCATTCCTGTAAGCATGATATTATGATTCCTGTGAAAACTGTTGTGTGATATTGTGAGAATTACAATATTAGTGACCACTATCTGTTATACATACCATTAATGACTCAATGCATTAATATTTTTTACTGATATTAATGTTTTATGCACATTTTTTGTCATTTCCTTGCTCAAATTTGTTTTTGCCAAAGTTGAAATCAGTCACTTTAAATCTTGCAAGTTGCACAATTACATTTCTTGTAGTATGATACAATATTGTCTCAAATATTGTACAGTGTTGTATCAACTACAGTAACAGTGTAGTGTAACAGTGTATGAACCAGTAACAGTGTATGAAAACATTAACAGTGTATTGAATACAGTAACAGTGTATTGTATAAAGTAACAATGTATGAAAACAGTAACAGTGTATAAACCAGTAACAGTGTATGAAACAGTAACAGTGTATTGTAAACAGTAACAGTGTATAAACCAATAACAGTGTATGAAAACATTACCAGTGTATTGTATACAGTAACAGTGTATTGTATACAGTAACAGTGTATTGTATACAGTAACAATGTATGAAAACAGTAACAGTGTATAAACCAGTAACAGTGTATGAAACAGTAACAGTGTATTGTAAACAGTAACAGTGTATAAACCAGTAACAGTGTATGAAAACAGTAACAGTGTATTGTTTACAGTAACAGTGTACAGTATGAAATCAGTAACAGTGCATACAAACAGTAACAGTGTATTGTACACAATAACAGTGTAAGAAACCAGTAACAGTGTATAAACCAGTAACAGTGTATAAAAACAGTAACGGTGTATTGTATACAGTAACAGTGTATGAAACCAGTAACAGTGTATTGTATACAGTAACAGTGTATTAAACCAGTAACAGTGTATTGTATACAGTAACAGTGTATAAAACAGTAACAGTGTAGTGTATACAGTAACAGTGTGTAAACCAGTAACCGTGTATGAAACCAGTAACAGTGTATGAAAACAGTAACAGTGTATCATATACAGTAACAGTGTATCAACCAGTAACAGTGTATGAAACCAGTAACAGTGTATTAAAACAGTAACAATGTATTGTATACAGTAACAGTGTATGAAAACAGTAAGAGTGCATAAAAACAGTAAGTGTGTTAAACAGTAACAGTGTATTGTATAATATTGTATTTCTAGGTACACTAAACCAAAACTATTAATATGTCACTAGGGATGATTTACGTCCTAAATATCTGTCTTGAGTTAAATAAACAAAATGTAACATCATGTCAAATTTTATCCTCTGTTCCTTTCTCTATCGCACAGAAGAAAAGTATTAAAGATATAAAAAAGGTACAACAAACTTACGTCAAATTGCAAGAGACATTCTCTTCAAACGGCTGGATCAGTCGGCTTGCAACAAATCACGATCCACGTATTTTCAAATGCAGTCTTCAAAACAATAACAAGCTCTAATGCTCATGCAACATGTAAACAGGACTGGTTGGCTGTCGACAAAAGGTCTCTGTTTGGTTTTTGGCTGTCACAAATATTTTTTGGCCAAAAGGCATGATTTTTTCTTTGTAATAAAAAGTTAAGA
>KN882914.1:117911-140064 GCA_000934455.1 Apostichopus parvimensis
GATGCATATTCATGACATGCAAATGAGAGTGAATCCTTATAATCTATTCTCTTTTTTGTTCAGATTGTTGAGGAAACAAATGAAATCGAAATTGCTTTGGCTGATCTGATGATGTCAGCGGTAGCTGTTGGGATGAGGGAATGATATGCATATAGCACGATGCATATTCATGACATGCAAATGAGAGTGAATCCTTATGATGTATATTCTTTTTTGCTCAGATTGTTGAGGAAACAAATGAAATTGCTTTGGCCGATCTGACAGTTTCAGCAGCAGCTGTTGGGACGAGGAAATGATATATATATATATCACGATGCATATTCATGACATGCAAATGAGAGTGAATCCTTATAATCTATTCTCTTTTTTGCTCAGATTGTTGAGGAAACAAATAAAACAGTTTAATAACTTAATAATAATAACTAATTTTATAAAACTTTATAAATTAATAAATAATAATAATTTGATGTTATGATTACAAAATAATCTACAATTAAATGTTTTACCCTCATAATTTACAAAGCCTTTTTTTATTTTTTAAGGGTAGTCCTTCTTACACTAGCAATTTTTTACTTTGTTTGAAAACTGACACCGGTCCAAATATGCATTGACCCAAATCCAAGGAATTTTTGATCCACATCTGCTCCCCCCCCTCCCCCAAGGGGCTGATATTCAATGGGATTACCAGAGGTGTGAGTCAAACTTAATTTCTCAGAGAGAAAAGATGGTTACACCAAATGATTATTGATTACAACAAAAACCTGTTTACTTAAATAATTATGTAAAATTAAGTTGGCCTGACGTTTCGATCCTAGCAGGATCTTCTTCAAAGGCTAAATGACAAGTAACAGTAACAGAAGAGACAAAAACATGCACAGAATACAGACAGGTTAATGAG
This sequence comes from Apostichopus parvimensis, assembly GCA_000934455.1. Taxonomy (NCBI): domain Eukaryota; kingdom Metazoa; phylum Echinodermata; class Holothuroidea; order Aspidochirotida; family Stichopodidae; genus Apostichopus; species Apostichopus parvimensis. The sequence goes on from KN882914.1 coordinate 118,810, forward strand.
CATGGTGAACACAAAAGAGATAGATGTAAGGGGATTAGTAAACTATGTAAAATGAGGGCCTGACCTTTCGATCCTAGCAGTCCCTAAGTAAAAGGAAAGTTGGGATGGGGGTTTGGGTGCGGTGTTAGGGTTGGGGGTGGACCCTCTCACTCATTCACCATGACTCCACTCCAAATTGGTTTTGAAAGCCTGATTTTATTCCCCCTCCCCTCCCCGCCATTCCTCTGACTTACACTTGTCCAGTTTCTTCGTGGCATCTTTCACGTTATTCACAAACTCGGGATCTTCCGAATTGTCCGCTTCCTTGTTGGCCACGGTCACGATTCTTCGGGCCTTGCGGGCGATGTTGCCCCCTTTGAGGACGATGTTCGCCGAATTCCTCTCTCTGATCGCCGAGGCGACCTCCTCGCTGTCCTGCTTAATGCTCTCCTCTGCGGAAGACAACAACAAAAAAAAAAAAAACTTGATGTTTGGTTGTTTCCTCTCGACTAAAATCCAGACGGTGAAATATTTCTACTGATTACTTAAAAAGTTTGCATATGATACAGTGTGTTAGGATAAAAGTTTTGTCCCCAAGGTAGAGAAGAAAACACGAATATTCCGCTAATTCGCGGAAAAAGCTCATGCCTGAAAAGTACATGATTTAAGAACCCAACTACACTATTCACTCCAGCTTGCTTCGGCAACAAAATTTGTTTTGTGAGAATGGGAACCAAACTCCACAAATTAAAACAAGCCTAGTTAGAAAGCAGCCATAAATCGATGTGTATATAAGCCACAAATCATGGCTTGGGAATTTCCTATAAACACGTGTGTGAAGGGTTCACTCAAAAATACAGTTTTGTAAGATAGTGGCAAATGCTTACCGCAAAGTTGACTTCATTTAATTTACTATAAGTTTTATATTATAGCAATCTCTGAAAACACCTTGCAAAAAATATGATGTTTTGATGTGTAAGGTCAAAGTTCATGACCTCCTACCCTCTCACCTGACGCTTTGATGAACTCTACGGCATCTGTGGCTTCGTCCACCAGGCCGGTCAGACTGTCCACCTTCTCCTTGTACTTATCCCGCAATTTGTCAAAGTTTTCTGTAGCGGCCTGTGTGACCAGATAGCATAGACATCCATCAACGAACAATTAACAAATTTAAATAAATCATTTACAAGTAATTTTTGTAGTGATTTATTTTCAGTTTATAAAAAGAATTATACAATCCACATGATTTTCACGCATTGCTGGTGCGTATTATTACTGTTTGTAGCACATGGAAACATTTGTTTTTTTTGGTACTCAAAATGGTGCAACTGACATGTACGGCACTTAATTACAGCATGACTATGATAAATAAAAATGACAAATTCAACTCCAAGTTTTTTTTTTAGGAAATCAGAATTAGAAATATCTGGATATTAGAATATGGTCACATGGCACCATCAACAAGACACATATTTGAATTAGTTACTCGTTCATTTAGCTCAAATTATATTGAATGAAGATCAAATTTAGCAATGAGTTTGCAATTCATATCACACTAGCCATTGTAAAGGACATCTTCTATGTAAAATGTTAGAACTATCTGGTTATTAGGATATGGTCACATTGCACCATCAACAAGACACACATATTTTCATTTGTCACTAGTACTTTAAACTAATATTCAAACTTATATTATACAAAATGAAGATCAAATATAGCAATGATTTTACAATTCATATCACACTAGCCATAGTACAGGACATCTTCTATGAAAAATATTAGAACTATCTGGTTATTTGACTATGGTAACATTTTACCATCAACAAGACACATATTTTCCTTAGTTACTAGTTCATTGAACTCAATTTATACTAAATGAAGATCAAGATTACCCAAAATTTTTGCAATTCATATCACACTAGCCCTAGAGTAAAGGACATCTTCTATTAAGAAAGTTAGAACTATCTGGATATTAGAATATGGTCACATTTCACCATCAACAATACACATATTTTCATTAGTAATACTAGTTCATTAAACTCATATTATACTAAATGAAGATCAAATATAGCAATGATTGTGCAATTCATATCACACTAGCCCTAGTAAAGGCCATCTTGTATGAAAACAAAATTAGAAATATCTGGTTATCAGAATATGGTCACATTGCACCATCAACAAGACACACATATTTTCATTTGTCACTAGGAAATTAAACTCAATTTATACTAAATGAAGATCAACTATAGCGATGATTTTGCAATTCATATCAGACTAGCCCTAGTAAAGGACTTCTTCTATGAAAAATATTAGAACTATCTGGTTATTACAATATGGTCACCATCAACAAGAAACATATTTTCCTTAGTTACTAAGTTCTTTTAGCTCAATTTATACTAAAAAAAGTCACCATTGTAAACCTAAGTATTTGCCACTTTGATTTGAAAAAGTACAACAACTTCTTCAAATAATGAAATATCACAAGAGAGTCGATCAAGACAAATTGTGCTGATGCATTCAGTGGAGTGTTAGCTAAGTGGTTAACGCCGGTGCCTTCCAATCATAATGTCCCGGTTCGAGTTACTCCCAGATTAATGTATGTCGTCCAGTTACAGAGTTGTTGACAATTGACAATTCATAATCATGGACGTTAAATATGAATGTAAGAGACTGACTTCGGTCAGCTTGCGGCTTTGATAAGCCAGCTAGGCTTCTTCGCGAGTTCCTGCTTGCAGGAGGATCTAAAAAACATACATACATACATTGATTACCATAGCTGCTTGTGGTGATACTTACAGCATTGCCAGGATTTATGAGGACAAGTTTACCAGCAAACACTAGCTGTGGAGTCATCTCAGCCACCTGTGAAAAAAAAGAGAAGTTGGCACTAACGAATTTGAACTAAAAAGAACAATCCAGGGATGGGGGTTGGGGGTGGGGGAAGATTATCTTTTCGGTTAGTTTTTGGGCACTCAGAGGATTAAGCAACATTTAAACCATAATCTATGTTTTTCCATTGATTCATAACAAACATTACACTTTGTGACATATCTCCATGACGTCAAATTCTTTATATTAAAATCACTTCCATGCCATCTTGCCGATTGTAAAAAGGAAACTGTAAAACAAGAGCTTGATGGTGTTACATTGGTTTCATAGGTTGTGTCACATGGTGTCACAGTGGTGTCACATCGGTGTGTCACACAATAACTCACATGGTGTTACAATGGTGTCACGTGTCATTACATCGGTGTGTCAACTGGACTGTCATGTGTCTCTACAGTGGTGTGCCACAAGATGTTACACTGGGCATACCGCATGATGCTACTACAATGGTGTGTCACATGGTGTTGCATTGATCGTCACATGGTGTCATATTGGTTCCTCAAATGGTGTTACAGTACTGTGTCACATGGTGCACCACATGGTGTGTCAAATTGTGTGACACGTATGAGGCGAAAAGCTCTGTGGCTTCTGACCAGAATCACCAGTCGAGAAATGCCCGCAAAGGAACGGTCTCAAACGCCTGCATGAACCACAGGACTCGATATCTTGTTGCGGTCAACCGCAACTCGAAACAAGACTCTTTACTACAATTTTACGATCATCGCCATTCATGGAAATGTATTACACAATTTTGCCCTCAGGCTATAACATAACAGCTAATCTATTTCATGTTTAGCTATTGACCTTATGTTTCTGACATTTTTCTTTCAGCATCAAATTTAGTTAACTTTACTAAGCAAGGGAGCAGTAAACAGATAAAGACAGAGAGTGAGGGGGAGGGGTGGGGGGTAGGGCAAAGATGTAAGGATGGAAAGCAAAACTAATTAACTCAGCCTACTACGATAATCTGTGAATACATTTTCATTTTTGAATTGGATTTTAATATCATCAATATCTGGCTTCGAGATAAAATCATGATTATTTCTAATTTGTATTATTATTATTATTATTATTATCGTTATCTTATAGCGTACGTCGTTGGCAGTGGCGTTGAGCTCTCCGACTACTTTCTTATCCGGGCAGCTGCCGGCCTCGGCGACCGACTTGGCGGTATCGGCCATCTGTTTTCCGTGTCTCAGGAAAATGGTCGCCTTACTTTCGTACGTCCGTTCACGGTTCGGTTCATCTGGGAACCAGAGAAAAACGTGAATACATTTGTGGTTATCGTGAAAGAGATTGTTACAGTGCTTACAATGTCAGTTTTAGTACAGTTTTAGCGTAGGAATATATGTGCACTGGCCGTAGGTCTATAAATAACCGACACGTTCCATAACGCAAAATTCTTTCTGTTATTGAGGTTGTAAGGAAGAAAGGGGCTCATATCTTTTGAAAAAAATTGACAAAAGAGCTTCTCAACGGTGGTGGGGGGGGGGGAAGGGGCAACTCTACTTGGGTAGCTTTTCTGCTCAGTTCACTTTGCATTGGGATAAAATACCATATTGGATGTTTGCAAAAACACAAACTTCTCCCTGACTCCCCACAACCACTGGGGGGTAGTCGCAGAAGGTCACCACATGGAGTTCACATTCTGCCTGCCCCATTGGGGGCAGGATGGGTTCTTGTGATCATGCCCGCAATGGGAGGGCAGAATGTGAATTCGAAGTTGTAGTGGGGTGACAGGTAAGTTAATCAGAACAGACAGTGCCAAAATGCATTCTAGCAGAATCCACCTGGCTTTTAATTTTTGAGATGATCCCTTTCAGCATTGACTTCCATTGATTTGCATAAATGTGAATACAATTTCACGAGTTTATTCGGTTAGATGCTCTATAGGAAGGGCCTCTGTGGTATGTCCCAGACCAGTGGATGCTATTGGGAAGTTCAACAATGATCAGTCTTTGGGTACAACCAAAGAAGTCTCAGTAAAAAGGTTTGAAACATCTCGTTGTCCAATCATGGCCACCCACAAAAGGAAGACAAAAGAACTTTGGAACTCACTTCCACTGCACATCAAGTCGGCACCCAACGTTAACATTTTCAAAAACAGACTCAAAACACATCTATTTTTGACTGCCTTCCCTGAGCACTAGCGCCACTGGGCATTGGTTTTCCTCTGGATATTGGCGCTTTATAAATTTGCATTTATTATTATTCAAACAATTTATGACGGCGAGACCAACTACCCAGCACACATAGAAAATGTTATAGAACTGAAATATCTTACTGAAGTACTAGAGTATCTATATTACTCAACCTTTTATAAATGGCTCCCCCCCCCCCAAAAAAAAGGTTGAGAAACAGTTTAATGATACCTGCTGGTGCTTTGGCAGCCTTCTCTAAGTGGTTCAGGGGTCCAAGTGGGTCCATGAAAGTGTCAACAACCTAGATTGGAGAATAAAAACAAAGCACACACTTTATATACAGAATTTTCGGTTGTTGCCTTACACTTTCTCTTTATCATTTATTGCACGGCTAAAAGATGGGCTTGCAGCTGAGATTTTCTTTACTGCTAAAACCGAATTGTTAATTTTTAATAGATCGACAGCAAGGTAAAGGTTTGACAGTGTTTAAAGGCATTGAAGACTCGTGCACAAAGAAACGTCTCATGCCGGTAATCTGAACTAGTTTCGAATGAGGTGTAACAGAAGTGTTAGACACCACCATCGATCCCAGAAAATACGCACACAACTTGCTACCGTCCATAATTAGACACTATTGCACAGTCAATACATGCAGCTACGGTCAATACCCACAACACAGTGTACATAGCAGCGATGGACATCTCAGCAAAGAGTTGTTATGGAACTCCCTGATCTCAGGTCCAGATAAAAGATAGCAAGGTATCACGTTTCATTACTGTCTGCATTTTGTAGCGACACGAATAAAAACTTCACTTGCAAGCAACGGAATGTTAACTTTTTCAGATGGCGGCTTGCGGTTTGCGGCGAGTCTTCAATGCCTTTAAGCCAATTAAGATAAACCTGGTTACTAGGATAGCTAAGATAGTATACCATGGGGGTGGGCTTGTACTCATGTGATACCACGGTGGGGTGGGGGGCACAGGGGGCCTTGTATTCACTTGCCATCTATGGTTCAGAGCCCAATTTGAGTGAATAATATCTTTGCTCATCCAAAATAACCTGAACTGAGAAATTCTTAAACTACAAAACTTAAAATTTTCAGTTAGACACCTTCGAGTGTTTTATAATATAATGAAAAAGCTGATGCACATAAACACAAATTCGATTCAATAGTCAAACGTGACGTGTGCATAGCTCTGATTTTTTTCTTCTATAAGATGATGATATTAAAATGATTCATCGTCATACCTGCGTTGCTAGGGCTTTCTCTATCTTCTGTTGTAATTCCTGTAACTTCTGAGCCAACTGCTGTTTGATAGCCTGGGCCTCTGGTGAATTGCCCTATCATCAAAATATAAAATATGAAATATGGTTTACATTGAAGGACGCTCTGTTGCCATGATACAGCGCTCAACTGCAAATATTTTTTTCAGATAGCGTACGGTAGAATGGCTTTCTTCACACCTGTGTGATGACCTCTGCGAGTTGGCTAGCTGTCAGTCAAATCTGTCATTCCATTAACTTTTTTCTATAACTTGTGACACAAGAGAATAAAAATCATGAAACCACGATGGTGGGGTAATTTACAAATGATGATAGTTTCCACTCTCCTGTACATACACAATTACCTAAAGCTTAAAACAATTGGTAGCATGTTCTTACAAAGTTTTGGAACGTTTGAATCAGGAGGAAGTGGGGAATGACCTGAAGAGGTCATTGGGGGCGCCGTGAAGAAATGTGACTTATTGTTGTAAGCTATAAGCTAGGTAGACAGGAGTGTGTACAAACAGGTGACACTTTAAAAGGTGGATCACAGCGGGTGGTCGGTGATGTCATTTCGGCAAATGTTCCACGAAAGCTTGACTTTCTTATCGTAGGCCGAGAATTTCACGATTTTAGCTACTCGCTAAAGAATCCTCTGCTTGGGAAATCTACCGGCTAGAATAGCGTTCTCACTGGCATGTTCCTGAACTAAGAAACACACATAAGTTAGTGTGCAGGCTAATGAAGGCAGCCTAACAATATTTGCTGGTAATATGCAGTAATTAATACAGGGCCTAGCTATGTTGGATATTGAAACTATGAATATTATTTGACTGACGATAGTTCTTACTGGCATGTTCCTGAAACACAACACACATAAGTTAGTGTGCAGGATACTGAAGGCAGCCTAACAATATTTGCTGATAATAAGCAGTAATTTATACAGGGCCTAGCTATGTTGGATATGGACAACATGAAGATTAATTGACTGACGATAGTTAACCAACTTATCATGTTTCCTTATTCTTAATATCTAATGACAGGAAGTCTCCATTGCTTTTTTTGTTTTCTTTGGCAACATGCCAAAATCCACTGACATTTCAGCCAATAAATAGCCTGAGTTTCTAGGCCTGCTGTTGTGTAATAATTATATTCGATTTGTCCTTGTAAGTGATTCACTCTGAATGTTTCCTTAGTTGTCACTATTTCATTCGATTAGAATTTCACCAGTAATGAACTAAATATAATAACATATTATAAGAAAATATTATTTCCCCAAGTTTATAAATGATGCTTACAATATAAAGCTAAACAGAGATTTTTTTCGGGTTGTATTTTTTTACTTGTTGCCAGATGCAAAATTTGCTAAATTTAAAAAAAAAATCTAAATATGCACAATACAAACTGCTATCAGGATTTGTGACTTTTGACCTAAAGATGCCAAAACATTCCAGCAATTTTTCGAAACAATGAATTTTGCTCATCAGAATAGGACTTGAAGTAACTATAAAGATTATATTTAAATAAAAATAAAAATAAAAATTATATATATTTATATTTATATATATTTGAATCAGGACTGACCATTCCCTTTCTGATCAGCGCATCTAACTGGCTATATAGAGCTTCCACGTCATCACAGAGGGCTTCCAGCTCCTTCCTTTCTGGTCCACTCAAGCTCTGAGCCACTTTGCGTCCCTCTTTGACCAACCCCTTTATGGCCTCCCTACCTGAAATGAAGATAAGCAGAAAGCTGGTGTCATCTCACGAACAACGACGCAACCTCACTCAAAATTTTTGCTTTGTATTTTCACTCAGCAGATAATTGTTGAGGATGATGACTATGTAATTTAGTAACAGTACTGTGTTAACAATAACAGCTGTTTCCATAAACACTGCTGGCTCGACCCTCTACGTAGTCAATACTGTGTAAACAATAACAGCTGTTTCCATAAACACTGCTGGCTCGACTCTCTACGTAGTCAATACTGTGTTAACAATAACAGCTGTTTCCATAAACACTGCTGGCTCGACCCTCTACGTAGTCAATACTGTGTAAACAATAACAGCTGTTTCCATAAACACTGCTGGCTCGACCCTCTACGTAGTCAATACTGTGTAAACAATAACAGCTGTTTCCATAAACACTGCTGGCTCGACTCTCTTCGTAGTCAATACTGTGTAAACAATAACAGCTGTTTCCATAAACACTGCTGGCTCGACTCTCTACGTAGTCAATACTGTGTAAACAATAACAGCTGTTTCAATAAACACTGCTGGCTGGACTCTCTACATAGTCGATAATAACAGCTGTTTCAATAAACACTGCTGGCTGGACTCTCTACATAGTCGATACTGTGTGTAAACAATAACAGCTGTTTCCATAAACACCCATAAACCCCACCATTTCCTCATCATGCTACATCACTATAGTAACGATATAGATAAACCTTGTTTGAATACCAAATTTTCTATATACTCATACTAATCATGACATAACGATATTTCCATAGTTACCATATCCTTCCCACATTGAAATTACCTTGTTACTACTGAAATGTATCTCTCTCAACTATTCATTAGTCGTTGGCGACTCGGATTTACTAACCTACACCTTTGTCGTTGATGAGTGGGTTAGCCAACCAAGCCTGGGCCTGTTCCATCTTGCCAGTCAGGGTGCTGGCAGGTTTCCCTGTGCCGTTGCGGACGGCATCTTGCACGGCCATATCAACCAACTTCTGGAGCGCTACCAGCTTAGCGTTGATAGCGTTACTTAACTGTTGGGCCTCGGGAGTATTGCCCTAAAAATGGATCAAGCAAGGAAGCATACGGAATTCAGATTTTTCTTCCCCAACATAAAAACGATATTCTAAAATTTGCTACAAGATTTTTTCAGGTTATGGACATATATTTTTGGATTCAAGAGATCGACAAGGGTCTTTGTTTTGCCCAGTGTTTACAGAAATGGGCGTGGCTTTCAAAGATTAAGCTCGGCTGAGCAGCTAGAATCTGGACTCAGGAGCAAGTGTGATAGTCTGGGACTCGGATATTCGGAACTTGAGAATTTTGAATCGAACAAGTTCAAGGGTATGGACATGGACCGTCACTTAATTGGTTTCCATGGTGATGTAACCCAAGATATGCTAATTGTGAATTATCACATGTACAAGGGTTGTGACATGGACCATCACTTGATTGGTTTCCATGGTGATGTAACCCAAGATATGCTAATTGTGAATTATCACATGTGTACAAGGTGTTTGCAGCTTTAGTACGCACTCTGTTGATTAGGAATCACAGAATGGATCCAACAGGAATCGAAAAGTAACCTCACTATAGCAAATCTCAACAACTGACATATTTTATTGACCTCTTTAAGCTACTGCTCTTGTTTATGAAGGCTGCTAGCAGCTTCTCTGTACAAGAACTCTTTCTTTTGATTATTTTTGATCATTTTTTGTTGATTTTATGAAAGTTACTGCATGTGACATTGAACATCACTAAACTTGTTTCCATGGTGATCAATTACTAGATGACGAAAATATGTTTCTAAATAACCACTGCAAAAAAAAGGAAGCTTATTTTGGACTGGCTTTTCAGTGTAACTAGTCTCACGTCAAACCACACCATCTCAGGAGCGTCATTGTCACCGCTCAGCTCCCGACAACCGTAAACTTTCCTCGTTTTCCTTTTAATGAAAGAACAAAGCTCTTACCAATCCTTTGGCCCTAAGTTCGGCCAGCCGGTCGGTCATCTGCGTCAACTCGTCCACCGCTCCACGGATGTTTCTCGCGTAGGGTTCGTTGACACGATCAGCGACCTTTCGAGAGTCCGCTAGGATCTGTCTGAGGGCACTCTCGCCTAGAATATCAAACCAAGGATGGAGAGTACTTTTGAATACAATAAAGCCACTTTCAAAATGGGTTCAAAAATGTTCCAGTTTTGAATCACTCTAATTTGCTGTCAGAGCCAATCAACTATATACATGCAACTTTTTAAAGGGTACTTTTTAGAAACATTACTGACATGTTGATCATTGCTGTCAGAGCCAATCAACTATATACATGCAACTTTTTAAAGGGTACTTTTTAGAAACATTACTGACATGTTGATCATTGTAAAAAGGTTGTAAAAAATATTGGCTAGAGAATGTCAGAAGCATAGATCAAAACTTGTCCGATTTTGCTTCCTTGCGGTGAAGTTGTTATAAGGGTGGGTGGTTTATGAAGTCTTAGATCATCAGTGGGAAAGACCAGATACCTAAAAGATGATGTAAACATATGTCTGTTAAGAAAAAAAAATTAATTCCACCAAAATCTCACCTGGGAAGAGTAGGTAAAAAAAAAAAAATGTCGGACACACAGATTGCTGTACAGTATAAGTTTCTTTTAGACCATTTGATGCATATTTGGCAATTCAACAGACACTAATTGTAAACACATCTATATCTCCCAGTTTTAAAATTCACTGACATGGAATAATTTAGCTTTCAGATATTTTGTGTAGCGGTTTTGAAGGCTCCGAATTTCGTTGGTCACAGAATGGTATGGTTCCTTTGTAAAACTTTGCCATACATCATCCCACTTGTTTATATAGTAATCTGAACATTTTGCGTAGCAGTTTGCAATGCGATACCAAATAAATTATTCCATGTTCAGGGGAATCTAATTACTGTGTTTATGTTTTTTATTTTGTATTTATTTTTGTCTCAATATGTTACAATCATTATTTCTTTCTCTTTTCCTTGGGAGTGCGTGTGTGTGTAGGGGGGGGGGGTTGGGATTTGTTTTGTCTTTTGATATATTTTCCTTTACATAGGGAGTGGCACTACTCGTTATGCCTTGCAAAGGTTTTCTAGGCCACTTCCTTCCTCTTTCTATTAACATTTCTGTTAATTTATGTTTTATGTTAATTTATGTTAATGTTCCTTTAATCCTCTCTTTGTCCCTCCACTGTTTATCTCCTACCTCTCCTCTTTCCCTGTTGCTTTCTTCTCTCCATCCCTTGTCTACTAATCCCCTTTAATCTATCTCATTGTGTTCACCGTGCTCATTAACCTGTCTGTATTCTGTGCGTGTTTTTGTCCCTTCTGTTACTGTTACTTGTCATTTAGCCTCTGAAGAAGATCCTGCTAGGATCGAAACGTCAGGCCAACTTACTTTTACACATTCTATTACACAGGCTCTCTAGTGGATAAGCAGTTTGCTAACAGTTGTATTTTATTTTGACAACCCAACACATACACAAGTGTCCACTGTAATTATAACAGGGTTACCCCAATTTCTCGGACATAAAAAAATATATTTACATGACCATTTCCAAGACTGCCATGTGTCAATTTAAGAAATATCATGGCCTTTTGCCATAGCACAGGAAACTTAGACAACTTCTCAGGAAGATGAGGAAAAAAAGAACAAGAACAAGTAAAAATATATATAAATAAAATAAAGACTCCCATAGAAACGAATTAATTTCTCCCGTGACTTTTCTCTGATTTTTGCCACTTTTTTCTGCGAATTTTTCCATGACGTTTCCACATTTTTTCCACGACTGTGGGAATTCTTTACGAATGACGTGACGATCTTACTGCTCACGAGTGTACGAGGTCATATGAGACTGTGGAGGGAGGGGAGCCGTCAATCGAGTAAGTCGGTACCATCCCCTCGTTTTTCACATTATCGTCCCTTTAATAATATGATAGAGAATACACTCTCTTCCCACACAGAGAGTCAAAGCATCACATACTCTCCATCGGCCAATTAGGAACCAGGAAACAAAACTAGTAAACTAAACGGACTGTATCGAGAAAATATTTGAAACCATTCTAAAACAAAGCCACACTATATGCTCTCCTCACTATATGACTAAGTTTGATAATAACTTTCCACGCTCTATGGTTTCCTCTTTCTAAGTCGAGATCACTTCAAACTTGTTTGCATTTGCTATGGAGAAAAAAAAAGGCTGTGCCATGAGAACAATTGGCTTGTAATTTTGCTTCCATTCTGAAGTACCTCGGCAAAGCGAGAGAGAAAAATTTTGGACGGACGAGAAGAGCGGACGCAATCAAAGTTAAGAACAAAACTGAAATGTATGTATGTATTTTAGATCCTCCTGCAAGCAGGAACTCGCGAAGAAGCCATCATTGGCTTATCAAAGCCGCAAGCTGACCGAAGTCAGTCTCTTAGATTCATATTTAAACGTCAATGATTATGAATTGACAATTGTCAACAACTCTGTAACTGGACGACATACATTAATCTTGGAGTGACTCGAACTCGGGACCCTATGATTGAAAGGCACCGGCGTTAACCACTGAGCTAACACTCCCTGAGAGCTAACACTCCCTGAGAACACTCCCTGACAAATATTCCACTCTAAAACATTGCAAAATTACAGGTCACTCTTCACTAGTCCAGACTTCTCTATATTATATATGAATATTCATATGACATTTATCAGCAATGTCAGCCAGTTGGGACAATTTCCTAATACTATTTATTACCTCTCTAAACTGTACTCCCCACGTCATGCTTTCAAAGCACTCATATTGACAGTACAAACAGTTCCTAACCTTGATCTGATAGAAACATGATATATTCATACTGCTCATATACTGGCAACACAAAACTCTGAAGCTGGACATGACACTACAGTATAGAAAAAATTGTCCCAACTGGGTGATTTCAAACAGTCAGTTGGGACAATTTCCTAATGATAATACCTCCCTAAACTGTACTCCAAATCATGCTTCAATGCACTGGTATTGACAGTACAAACAGTTCCTAACCTTGATCTGATAGAAACATGATATTCATACTGCTCATACTGACAATACGAGTGCTGTGAAGCGTGACATATGACACTACAGTATAGAAACAAATAATTGTCCCAACTAGGGGGTGTTAGGAAACACATTTTCACCATTTGAATCCTGCTTGATTAATATTTATGATCAACAATAGTGACCTGCCCCCCCCAGATCGTGGTGGGCCAGAGAATGGGGGATGGGGATTTGAAAAAAAATGTTACCTACCGATGCCCCCTGGGGCTGCATTTGGATCTGACAGCCACTCCTGGGCCCTGTTCATCTGGCTGGCGATGTTGTCCTGGGCTTTCTTCAGGACGGTGATGTCGTCCATGGCCCAGTCGTCCTCGTCGTAGGTGGTGAGCTGAAGGACCCGCATGATCTCCCGGATGTCGTAGCACATCTTCTTGATCACGTAGTTACGGTTCTCGTGGGCTTCCTTCAGACCGGCGCCGCCTAAGAGAAACGACAACACGGTTTACGAGACAACGTCGAACGAAGGGCTTGTCGTCGAGAGCGACGGAACCTAGCGTCTGCACCGGGCAATATAGAGTGTCTATATGATCACATTCGTAATTATTGGAGCAGGGGATCCTTCTGAAGTCAAACTTATCATGTTTCAACTTGTGCTTTTCTAAAGCATGTTTTTTTTTGCTCTCAACCAAACTGTTCATGGGGCAAAACCTTGGACTAGTCAATTTACCCAGTGCGTGCGTCTGTATGCAAGTTCAATCTGAGACTATACAATGTTAACCCTGACTAATGACCTGAAGTAAGGCAAACTGCCCACACTGTCTGACTGTGGAATCTGAGACCCTACAATGTTAACCCTGACTAATGACCTTAAGTAAGGCAAACTGCCCACACTGACTGACTGTGGAATATGAGACCCTACAATGTTAACCCTGACTAATGACCATAAGTAAGGCAAACTGCCCACACTGTCTGACTGTGGAATCTGAGACCCTACAATGTTAACCCTGACTAATGACCTGAAGTAAAACTGCCCACACTGACTGACTATGGAATTTTGTTTCGTTTATTCCAGTATAAATTGCATAAAATACAGTTCATAAATAGGAAAATGGTGAGTATAATAAATAAAATAAATAAAATGTTATGTGCACTCATAAAATGTATAAAAGTTGGGAAACAGTAACCCAATTAGGGAATAAAAATTGTGGAAACTATACAAATTACATCAAATCAAGTCATTTAAAGTGTCATGTTGAATAAAAAATTGATGCTCTGTATACAAACGAGTTTCTGAAAACTTGCACTCTATATTTTGGTGTCAATGCACGATTCCTGAGATTATAGCTAGTGTGTCGACACAGTGATTTCAGTGAATCTGAGACCCTACAATGTTTTACCCTGACTAAATGACCTTCAAAAGTAAGGCCAACTGCCCACACTGACTGACTGTATAATCTGAGACCCTACAATGTTAACCCTGACTAAATGACCTGAAGTAAGGCAAACAACCCACACTGACTGACTGTATAATCTGAGACCCTACAATGTTAACCCTGATTAATGACCTGAAGTAAGGCAAACTGCCCACACTGACTAACTGTATAATCTGAGAACCTACAATGCTAACCTTGGCTGATAGTGGTCACTGTGATCTTGATGGCTGACACTAGTAAGGGTACCATACTCTTTACACTGTCCAGATGTTTCTCTAGGAGTTCTCTGTGAATCTGGAAGGTAAGCTCTTTAGCACGTGCAGACACCATGTTGGCCATCGCAGTCATACCGGGAGTCAGGTTCTGAAACATTTATAACAGAAAGACATGGTATAGACCGGCAGGTGAATCCGGTCGGGGAGGTAGGAGAAGTGGAATAGACCGGTTGGTGAATCCGGTCGGGGAGGTAGAAGAAGTGGAATAGACCAGTTGGTGAATCCGGTCTGGGAGGTAGGAGAAGTGGAATAGACCAGCTGGTGACCCGGTCGAAAAGGTAGGAGAAGTGGAATAGACCAGCTGGTGACCCGGTCGAAAAGGTAGGAGAAGTGGAATAAAACGGCTGGTGAATCTAGTCGGGGAGGTAGGAGAAGTGGAATAGACCAGTTGGTGAATCCGATCAGGGAGGTAACAGGGGAATTACCCCACCATATTACCCCACCAATTTCTCCAGAATCTATCACAGAGGGGATAAGTTGGTGGAGAGGTAAGTGGTTGAACCTTAATTAATTGGAATGGGGTGGATGGGTGAGTCACAGGGAATTATTAATCCCAACATAAACAATCCTGAATTTTTTTCATGTTAAGGATGTATGGAGAAAGAGGTAAGGTACTTAACTCAGAAGCATGGAAAGGAGGTGGGGAGGGGTGGAGGGATGGTATGGAGGGGTGGAGGGATGGTATGGAGGGGTGGAGGGATGGTGGGGAGGGGTAGAGGGATGGGGTTGGGAACAGCATGTGACTATGATCTGTCTTGAATAACCATTACTATGATGTAACAGGCAAAGTATATTCGGTACCTCAGTGGGAATGTGCTGTTTTGAAGCACCATTAAATATATGTCATTCAGTTACTGTACCTAACAATACCTCTATGGCAACCCCTCATATAAAGTGTAGGGACTTTGATCAAATCCTACAGGTCCCAATGTGACTGTTTACAATTGTTTTTGTTTGAAACATCATAACCAAAATACAAAATGACTGGTTGGCCACAGCTGTGAGCAGGCCTCTACAGCCAACGTCTCTTTAATGGATGAAGGAATCTCGTATTAGAAAATTATAGTAATAAAATATTAATAAAATAGTACTTATATAGCGCGTTATATTAATCAATTATATATAGGAAACATCAAATTCATCCTTCCAAACCACATCTTTACCCCCTACAGTAAAATCCTCAAGTCCTTTTTTCGAAAAACAAACTAGAACACCCTTTGCTGATCGGTTCTAGGAATCTGCAGGGACGCAAACACGACGTGGGTTTGACTTCCTTTAGACCGTGGTTTAGATTACAATGGAGACGGTTCAAACCATAAGCTAAAGGAAGGACGTAATTCAAAAAATGTATACCGCTGCAATCCGAGTCGCAGCTATCAGACTTTGGCTGGTACTGTGCAAGTAGTAATTACACACCTCAATACAAATTTAAAACTTGTCAAGGTCTCATAAACTACAAATTATTAGGCTATATTCATACTGTCATATATATATATATATATTCATACTGTCAGAGCACAGTCAACTACTGCTGTGGCCATTGAAAATGTTACTTTAAAAGGTGGTTTACAGAATCGGTGTACGTTACATTTAGGTTTAAAGTACGACCATTTTCAGGGCGAATTCAGGGCTTTTGCTTTCATAGCCAGTTACTACTAAGCTTACAAAAAAAAAAAAAACGAATTAGCTTTCATATTTAAATGACACACATTTAGAGTAATTAGTTTAAGTACTGAACTTGGTTTCATTTTTTTCTTGTACATTTTTAAATATAGATATAGTTCTATATCAACTTGCCTGTTCTGTTTTTACATACAAGAATCCCATTTGCCCATTTTCAAAATGGCTGAACAAAGTCCATGGGCCTCCTTAGCTTTGAGGGCAGGGTTTGAGCATGAGGGCAGGGTTGGAACATGAGAGCAGGGTTTGAAGAACATGAGGGCAGGGTTTAAACCTGACGGCAGGGTTTGAACAAGATGGCAGGGTTTGAACATGAGGGCAGGGTTTAATAATGCGGGCAGGGTTTGAACATGATGGTAGGGTTTGAACATGAGGGCAGGGTTTGAACACATGATGGCAGGGTTTGACCATGAGGGCAGGGTTTGACAATGCGGGCAGGGTTTGAACATGATGGTAGGGTTTGAACATGAGGGCAGGGTTTTAACACATGATGGCAGGGTTTGACCATGAGGGCAGGGTTTAAACATGAGGGCAGGGTTTGAACATGAGGGAAGGGTTTGAAGAACATGAGGACAGGGTTTGAAGAACATGAGGACAGGGTTTAAACATGAGGGCAAGGTTTTAACATGATGGCATGGTTTAAACATGAGGGCAGGGCATAAACATGATGGCAGGGTTTGAACATGAGGACAAGGTTTGAAGAACATGAGGGCAAGGTTTAAACATGATGGCATGGTTTAAACATGAGGGCAGGGCATAAACATGATGGCAGGGCTTGAACATGAGGACAGGGTTTGAAGAACATGAGGGCAGGGTTTGAAAAACATGAGGGCAGGGTTTGAACATGAGGGCAAGGTTTGAACATGAGGGCAGGGTTTGAACATGAGGGCAGGGCTTGAACATGAGGGGAGGGTTTAAACATGAGGGCAAGGTTTATGCCAAGGGGAGATGGAGAATCATTTTTTTGGGGGGGGTGTGGAGGTGACCAGGGATAAGGTATTTTTCTGACAAGGTACAGCATGTGATAGTATAGGCATCACACAAGACCCCCCATGGTAATTAATTTGATTCATATTTCATTACACAATGCTCGCCATACTGTACCGAGACATTTTTGGCAACGTTTTAATAGTCTGCGCTATGGGGGCTGCAGCATCATTGCAGCCATGCTTCGGAGGACACAATCCTTTGTTCTCTTCAGTTAAAAACACAATAGGCTCAGCTTTTTGTGTTGACACTGTGCTATAATTTTGCAATCATGGGTGTTCAGCAAAAAACGTGGGTTCCACAAAATCGTAGTGCCAACAAGATGCAGGCACAGTCAAGGCGCCATACAGTACATGTGCTATTACGCTGTTCAGTTAATTTCCCGGCTTTAAACAAATCTAAATGACTACATATGCCTCATGCCAAATGAGCCCGGACATCTTAATCCAACAAATGCCAAACGTTTTGGGATTTCCTTGTTTTTATTTCAAACAGGAAACTTGATTGGTAGAGTATAATCAAGTGGAGAGGAAGGAAAAACAACTCTGCAGAAATAAAAAAAAATAAAAAAAAAACTAATTACATTTGGACAAAAGATGTTCTACGTTTCGTAGTCCAAGTTAATGAGCTTGTTATTTCCTTCTTGGAGCATTTGTGATCCTAAGGTCATTAGGGTTAGGGGTAGGGGATTAGGGGTGGGGATAAGGGTTAGGGTGGGGATTAGGGATAGGGGATTAGGGTTAGGGGATTAGGGTTAGGGGTGGGGGATTAGGGTTAGGGGATTAGGGTTAATGGATTAGGGTTAGGGGTGGGGGATTAGGGTTAGGGGTGGGGGATTAGGGTTAGGGGGAGAGGGTAAGGGTTTAGGGAAATGTAACAAGTAGATAGTACAAGAATAACGTTCTCCTTTCTTAAATTTGAACCAGTTCAATCACTAAATCTCAGCAGAGTTTTGGTTGTTTAGTTACTGCACTGATTGACAAGCCTGTTGACATCCAAATAAAGCCTAGCTGACATATACTGGAAAGTGAAAACATGATGACACTCATATTTTTCAAGTACTTTTTTACTAAGTCTGTCACCCACAAAAGTCCTTTTCGCACAATGTGATTCAAATTGCCGGCCCCCCCCCCCTCCTCCCAAAATCCAAATATGGCCCTGACAAATACTGGAAAGTGAAAACTTGGTGACACTCTTCAATTTCAAGTGTTTTAGCACATTTTACTCAATGAGATTCAAATTGCTCTCCTCCTCCCCTCCAAAAAAAATTACAATTCAGAAAATAATTAACAATATAACTCATTTTGAATGTATGTCATTTAATTTTGTGGCATATATGCTACATGCTAGATGCTATTTGCATGTTATATGTATGCTATACGTATGCTATATGTATCCTATATGCATGCTATCGTGTGCTATACGTATGCTATACGTATGTTCAAATATATGCTATATGCATGCTAAATATATACTATATGCATGTTATACATATGCTATATGTATGCTATATGTATGCTATATAGCATTCATAAATGATGATCATTCTGAGTTAGTAGTTGTTTGCATTGCATCAACCATGTCTGTCGGTTTTTATTATATTATTTTTCTTAAGTAATTAGCACCAGTCAAACGAAGAATGCAAAATTTGATCAAAATGATCATGCCAGTAAAAAATGTTTTTTCTTTAAAAAGTAAAAAATAAAGCTGCAAACGCCTGCTGACTCAACTAAGTTGTAATTCTACCGCTCGTTAAAACCTTTTCAAATTTATAGTATTAACACCACAGAAGTCACAAATTCTACTGGGCCAAAATGGCGGCATTATACCTGTCCCCTCATGACCTTAGCCAATCAGTGACCAGCAGAGACTGGTTGCTAGGGCGACTAGTGCTAAACAGGTGATACCAGTTCACTTTATATAGGTCACACGGTAGTGCCAGAGCGCTAATAGTGCGAGGACACAGGTAAGCGAGGAGA
The DNA here is from genome assembly GCA_000934455.1 of Apostichopus parvimensis. Classification (NCBI taxonomy): domain Eukaryota; kingdom Metazoa; phylum Echinodermata; class Holothuroidea; order Aspidochirotida; family Stichopodidae; genus Apostichopus; species Apostichopus parvimensis. The sequence goes on from KN882914.1 coordinate 138,214, forward strand.
ATCAAATATGCATGGAAAATTTCAGATATTTTCTCTCTTAAAACAGACTGGACTAATCTAGCTAATTAATGAAATTCTGATAAGATCAGGTAGTATAGCAAATTGACCAAACTAGACTCAAAGGCTTTTTGTTTGAAAAGAGGCAGGCCTAGAATTTAACAGTTTCAGCCCCCTTACTTTTAATAACGAATACCAATTGATGCTAGACAAATCTATAGGCAAAAATCAAATTATCACTGGCCTTTCTCTGATTGACATACATCAGTTGGCTAATTTGGCTAAATTGTACTGGCTAATGGGAGCAGCCCATTAATATTTGCTAATTAATATTACTAATAATTAGTAATACAGGGTCTATGTGGAGAACAGAAAATCATACTGATTCTTTAACTAATGAGGTTGACCAAATGTTAAGTTCTTATTAATGTCTACTGGCAAAAAAATTGCCAGTGCCTTTCTTTTCTACCGGCAAGTGGCCAAATCTACTGGCAATTTATGGTGGATGCGTCAGATAGATATGCCACCAAAATTTCAAGGTCTTAAAGGGTGTGAAGACTCGCGCAAAAAGAAACGTTTAATGCCGGTAATTTGACCTAGTTTCGAATGAGGTGTAACAGAAGTGTTAGACACCACCATCGATCCCAGAAAATACACACACAGCTTGCTACCATCGGTAATTAGACACTAGCGTACAGTCAGTACATGCAGCTACGGTCAATACCCACAGCACAGTGTGCAAACGATACAGCGATGGACATCTCAGGTCCAGCTAAAGATAACAAGGTATCATGTTTCATTACTGTCTGCATTCTGTAGCGACAAGCAGAAAACTTCACCTGCAAGCAACGGAAAGTTAACTTTTTCAGACATGGCACGCAGTTTGGGGCGAGTCTTCAATGCCTTTAAGAGGTGAGACTAACCTTGACAAACGTCACTAAATCTTGCATGCCTTCGATGACCTCAGCGACAACTATGTAATCCAGAACACCTTGGCAATGCTTGAGAATCTTACGAACTTCGGCTTGGTCGAAAACCAGAAGCAGCTGAGCAGTTCCGCCCAAGATACCTGTCAAAATTGGAAGAGGAGGGAAATTTGGTTAAATGTACTTTAAAAAAAAAGTTAAAGATGAAATAACTGCAGTCAAAGGTCATAGGTCAAAATCAGAGATTTGACCTTTAAAAGTTTATCTTGACTGAGGATATTGTGATGCATGATGTAAATAGTATGAAACCAAAAATACTACAGTATTGGTGTGTTAGCTTATATATAGACAGTACACCTACTCACCTGAAATGGTATTCTTATATTAGCATATAGTAGTAGATAGTACTCCTACTCACCTTCATAGATCTGCAGTTAGCATAGACAGTACTCCTACTCACCTGAAATGGTATTCGTATGTTAGCATATAGTAGTAGACAGTACTACTACTAACCTGAAATGGTATTCTTATGTTAGCATATAGTAGTAGATAGTACTCCTACTCACCTGAAATGGTATTCATATGTTAGCATATAGTAGTAGATAGTACTACTACTCACCTGAAATCGTATTCGTATGTTAGCATATAGTAGTAGATAGTACTACTACTCACCTGAAATGGTATTCGTATGTTAGCATATAGTAGTAGATAGTACTCCTACTCACCTGAAATGGTATTCATATGTTAGCATGTAGTAGATAGTACTACTACTCACCTGAAATGGTATTCGTATGTTAGCATATAGTAGTAGATAGTACTACTACTCACCTGAAATGGTATTCTTATGTTAGTATATAGTAGTAGATAGTACTCCTACTCACCTGAAATGGTATTCTTATGTTAGCATATAGTAGTAGATAGTACTACT
>KN882914.1:148719-159745 GCA_000934455.1 Apostichopus parvimensis
TAATAATTATAATTATAATAAAGTAGATTTATAAAATAGTGCCACTCCAGGAAACCAGTAACTGCCCATGGAGCTTGATATAGGGGATTTGGAATTTCTTCAAAGACATGTTGCGATTTAATATAGTATACTGTGGGAGAAGGGTCATACGGTGAGAAGTTGCCCAGTTATTTATACACAGACTTGGTAAATTACATAGATTTGATTTTCAACCATGTTCATATTTTTCTTTCCTTTCTTTGTGTGTGTGCTTATATATTCTACTGTTAACAAAATATATGCTGAAATGAAGAAAATGGCCTAAAAAGTTAAAGAAAAAAATAGAAAGAGGAAAAAATGAAACTGAAATCAAAATTGTCGTACTTGACTTTGCAATTATTCATCTGGTTTTCAAATATTGTGAAAAACAGAAAGTTGTTCACATCAGTAACTGTGTCAAGTTCTGCAACCTTTGTCCTAGTAAGCAACAAACACTGCAGGTCACAATTATGTTCAAACGCCATGCATTTATAATTTAATATCTTTCCCCCATCAAAATAATCTTCTTTTATATATAGTAACTTAATGTATTTAAAATTTACTTATGGCAGCAACAAAATTCATAATAATATTAAGTGCAGACTACATTGCTCAGTTTGTGTTACCATGGTAACAAACTTTCTAGAATTAAAGTTTTGTGTTAATAAATATTACTAAAGTATACATTCCCTTTTAAATCAATTGTTTAAATTTGACACATGAGTTCCCCCTTTGTCTGAAGTTCGAGGACAATACAGATAAATTGCGAAGGTCATATATTTATTGCCTAGCTTTTTATTAGCTATTTTGAATTAGCTATTTATTGCCTATTCCCCACTTCCCTTCCCCCACCTCCCTCCCCACCAAAATTTCGAAGTAAAAGAAGCCCGGTGTTATATGGTAAACAGGTTAAGTACTGTACTGTGGTTCTAGGTACGAATACATGGTTTTTAGTTGGAACCGTGTATCAACTCTTTGCAGGCTAAAATATATGTATGGCGATAACATACATTATGGGGCTAACAATGAATTATAAAGTTATAACCTATACAGTGGCGGAGCGTACATACAGTCAGGGGGGGGCGCATGCCCCCCCTGAAGGACTCAAATGGACTGCTGACGCCCTTTTCAGCTTTTTACTACTTTTTACTTATTCGCGATTATTGACTTTTTTATTGTGCTCTCATCTACCTATTGACATTTGTCACATTTTGTTTGCGATGACACCTATTTATTCTTCGTTTATCTGCAAATTAGCAAGGCCCGGAAAGGGTCATTTCCGGCGATCTAGGGAGTATCTTTACACAAAAAATTTCTGTATGCTCCGCGCCAACCTGTGGTGGCGTTCCGCTTAGATAGTGTCGAAAGCGCCCCTACAGACCATTCTCGCCCCCCCCTGACCAATAGCCCTAGCTCCGCCACTGAACCTATACTGTATAAAATGAAAGATAAAGTGATCTACATTCCAGACCCCATTGTCTCTGATCTTGTCTAAATACACTGTGTACGTAAAGAAAAAAGAAAAAAACTTGTTACTGAATGCTGTACAACGGAAGCCCATGTATGTCGACAGGGTGACAAACAGGAAGCAGCTCGACTTAAGATGCTGAGAAGTTGGAAATGTATCTTAATTAATACAGTCGGCGTCTTGAATATAGGTTCATATACATGTATACTTTACATACATGCTGAAGTGCATTATAAATTTAGAAACTAGAATAGGTTTGGAGATTCACCGTAACTTTTTTCTAACAGTCTAATATACAACCTGCCTTGAAATTGTCAAACACATATATACAAAAGTTTTGACAATCGGGAAGGGGATGGGGGGGGGTGATAGCACCCAGTGCCCATGCCCCATGGTCAATTAGGGGACCCAGGGATATCTGGGATCTACCTAAAATACTTAAAAGGAAAATCTGATAGCTCTTCAAAAAGAGGCCACTGACATAATTGTCCCTCTGGCCCCGTTTTTACTCTTGATGTCTCTGGTGACAAAGTGACCAGTTTTGCAGTGCACGGTCTGCTATGTACAGCTTATATAAACTAAAAGGTATGCTGTATTGGCCCCAAATGTGCTAGATATTCAAATATGGTCACATTTGGTCAAAATTTCTTAAACTGTTTTTATTACAACCTTTGAGGAAATTTTGCTCACCGGGACATTCAATCATCTTGTGTGTTACTTAAAAATGTCTGAGAACAATTAGGAGAGTAAAGACCTCCAGGAAAGTACTTTTTGAAAACTTCTAGCAATTATAGCATACTATCATTTTGGGCCTATACTGACTACCTTTAAGTGTGCAACAGATCTGTTTATTACGGAAGCTTAAAAATGCCATCAACATTTAGAAAACTTAGCCACAATAAGTCAACATTTTTCAGTAAATTGTTTAGATAACAAGATAATATCTTATCAAAAATCAGAAAAATGTTGGATTGCTCAGTTGCTTTGAACATTTTTCTGCAAAATGTTTAATTGACAACTTATCAGATCTCGTCAATTCAACATTTTTTCTGAAAAATGTAAAATTGTTCACTTCATTCCAACTGAGTAATGTCTGCAAAATGTTTAATTGACAACTTATCATATCTTTTCTGTACGTAGAAAGCATACTGTTCTGTATACATGTAGAAAGCATACTATTCTGTATGCATACATGTAGAAAGCATACTATTCTGTATGCATACATAGATAGCATACTGTTCTGTATACATGTATGTAGAAAGCATACCATTCGTATGCATACATGTAGAAAGCATACTATTCTGTATGCATACATAGATAGCATTCTGTATGCATACATGTAGAAAGCATACTATTCTGTATGCATACATAGATAGCATACTGTTCTGTATACATGTATGTAGAAAGCATACCATTCTGTATGCATACATGTAGAAAGCATACTATTCTGTATGCATACATAGATAGCATACTGTTCTGTATACATGTAGAAAGCATACTATTCTGTATGTACAGTGTGTACCCAGGCCACGATATTCCAATCTGACTAAAATAGTCAATTTTGCATAATTTGTACATGTACACTGCCATCACTTCCCCTCAATTGCATAGTGACGTTCCTTATTTAAGTAAGCTATTAACTACAGCGATGATTAAATAACTGTTAATTACTATTCACCAGTCGTTAGTACTCCAAACTCTTGGTCAATATAGCAAGCATGTGGAAGATTTCCCCATCCAATCTGTCACTAAGCCCTAAATCCATTCATTGTTTGTTTATAAACTTATACACATGCGTGTAGTACAATGCAGGGGTTTCTCCTGGTATTAATTTTGTGAGGTGGGCGCCTCTCTGTTATTTGTGACCACCTCACAAAAATATTACAAACATCGCCACCGCCTCACTGTTTCAGACAAGGAATTAAAAAAATGCAATGATTGCAATCCAACATTTTAACCCCTGCCATAATCTGATATTGAAAAATTGACCGTGAACACTAAATTAACACCAAAAAAAGAAGTTTTTTACCTACAAAACATAGCTTTTTTATCTAATTTAATGTTAGGATGATTGGCATTAGGATGTTTAACAAACTTTTCTGGGCAACCATGCCCCCAATTTCACATTAATTACTTAATATTTTAATTAATTGTAATTTTAAAATATATTGCACCTTTCCAGTCATTATACTGAAATAATGAAATGCAAAGGATGCTAGCATCGACATTTAAATGCATTTTGAAATTAATGGACCAAACAGTTTCTTAGGTAACTTTTGAATTTTGATGTACTTTAATTACAATGCATAATGCACAGTACTATAATGCAAGGATTTGTTGGGATACTGGTGTGTTTGTCATAAAAACACAATTAAGTTTATAAAGTTGGTATGTAGCATTTCATCAAGAATGCTATCAAAGGTAGTCAGTAGAAGGATCCAAATTATAGCACACTATAATTGCTAGAAGTTTTCAAAAAGTACTTTTCTGGAGGTCTTTATTCTCCAAATTTGTTCTGAGACAATTTACACTTGTAAGATGACTGAATGTCTAAGTGAGGAACATTTCTTCGAAGGTTGTTATAAAAACAGTTCAAGAATTTTGACCAAAGGTGACCATATTTGAATATCTAGCATATTTGGGCCAATACAACAGCATACCTTTAAAAAATAATCTAGGTCAAAATTATTCAGAAAATCTATCTATACATATATATATCTATACATATTGGAGCAACATTAAAAAATGACTAAATTGTGGTGGTGCCATGGCTGTATGAAGATCAATGTGGTAAAATTATTGGAGAGGGGGAAGGGGGAGGGGGTACAATTCCCAACCTGGGATCCATAAAGCCGGATCAATGTACATTACCAGTGCCAAACAACTTTGGTAACACAACCAAATTGTGTAGAAGTACAGTATATGTCAGTATATGTTCTAGTATTGCCTACTTGGTTATTCCATCAAGTTTTTACATTTAGTTATCACTGAGACAGATATATGGTACTAGTTAAGTGCACTTAAATGGTACTAGTTAAATGGTACTAAATGGTACTAGTTAAATGTGTACTAATTGCTTAATTAATAACTCTAAGGCAAATTTACTACAAATTTATTACAATGGGCTTACAATGTTAGTTAACACCATTACCACATTATGTATAGCTAAAAAGGAAAATGTTCCAACTAAAATTTTCAAACTCAAAAAGTGAAATTTTAAGTTAAAAGCCTAACTTTGTGCCCTAGATAGGAGAAACTGTACCCTACAGTACTACTACTAACCGTATTGTACTACTTAGGAACACACAAGTTGATTTACTAAATAGAACAAGTCAAACACCAAGACATAAATTTGGATTCTTTTTGTACTCAAATATGAGTGAGATAGCTGTATTATTTTGTTTTAAGTTGGTGGACAGTTCATTAAGAACCATGCAACTCCTAAGCTAATAAAACGCCTTTTTCCATACATGTTCTGTTGCACTGTACACTGCACCAATGCATTGCCATTTTTGACATTCCAATGTTGGTAGACATGCATACCACTGTGGTGAGTTGACCTCACAGAGCGCGTTGTGTACCTATTTACACCAGTGACCCCTTACACCACCTCCTATTTACAACATTACTTCTTAGCTTTGAATGAAATCCAATTACTATTCGTCACACACATGAAAAAGCCGAAGACAAACTTCCGGTTGCAAACCCTTTTGCAGACTATTGTCAATGTAAAGATACACCAGTGCTTACCTGTTGTGCGACAGGGTCCAAAATCAGTTCGATGGTCTTCGTGTGGAAAGACGGCATCTTGAATTATTTAAAGAGAGAGGGATAAGAAACGGAAATTCTTCTTTTAAGACTTTAGTCCAGTCTTGTACTTAACGAAACGACAACGACGGAATGAAATATAGATTTGCGTGTTAAGCCCTACGAGACTGCTGTTACGCCCGATAAACTACTACACTGAACCGGTCGCAGTATACATTGACAATCTACCGCGGGATATTGGTACATAAATGTAGGCGTGGTTAATTCCAAAACAGCTGATCGTAACGAAATACGACTTCCGGTGCGGGGGAAATTTCGAATATGTAATTTCCGCTCCCGGTTTCGCGTGGGGAGTTTAATGACAAATATGGTAGCAACGTGTATGGCAAGCCATGTGGGACAAACACCGCATAATTTATCCACGTATTAATTCGAATATATACGCGTATTAATTCGAATATAATATGTGTTGTGCATGTGTAAAGTTTCGCTTTATGAAGCGATCTCGCGATCCCGCCAAAACATTTATCGTTTGTAAAGGTACACAGCAAGAGTGGAAATGTGTTTTCGTGTATATTCTAATTAATCTGTGCATATATTGGATTTAATCCCCATATGTATTCTATTTAATACGTGTATATATTCGAATTAATACGTGTATATATTCGAATTAATACGTGAATATATTCGAATTAATACGTGTATATATTCGAATTAATACGCGGATATATTCGAATTAATACGCGGATATATTTGGGCCATATGATTGGCTAATAATATATACGCGAATATATTCCAATTAATACGCGTATAAATTACGATTAATACGCTGATATATTATGCAGTGTTTGTCCCACATGGCTTGCCATAAACGTGCCGCTTGTTTCTCTATCACTTTTCCTCCTTTGGGAACCGAGCTGTGCATCGCGGAATTATTTACGCTTATAATCATTTAACCATGTAAGAAATAACCTATTCCACAATGATCTCCCAACTTAACCATGATATATGTGTGATTGCGCAATATGAATCGCAGCAGGGACAATTGTACGTGAAAAGGGCAGGGGTGTGGGGATATATGTTGGTGGGCGGAATATCGTGTAGCACGTTCTGTGCACCCCTCGTAAGATCCAGATGCGAATCACCGGTAGGGGTACGGAGGACGAATTCAGGCTGGAAACTCTTGCGATTAATATGCATCAACATGTGAAGAGAATATTATGTATATAATTTGTAAAAGTGTTGTAGAACTAGGTGTTTAGCATTAGCAGTACATCAGGTTGGAATGCATTATTTTAGGCTCTGTTTTGGTGTCAACACAATAACAGACTAAAACCTGCTAAATGTAGCACTTTATCTTAAGGTTTCTAGTGCAATTATGTGGAAATGAGAAGCAGCAAAAAACTTGGGTTATACCCAGCAAACACAAAACGTTATCATAACATTTTTAAAAGAGCCTCTAAAATATGTTTTCATAACGTTAAATGTGGTGTTATAAAAACGTCGGCATAACGTTTTTTTTAGATATTAATGTTATATTAATGTTATATTAATGTTTTAACGAAAAAAATGTTTTGAAATAATAGCCTGAAAACGTTTTCGTGACATATTTATTACACCACAAATAACGTTATAAAAACAAAAGACGAAACGTTTTAATAAGGTTTTTGCGTTTGCCGAAACATTTTCTGCCCTTTCTTGGGACCCAAATACCAATATATCTGGCATGGTAAACTAATAAACTTTTAGCTCAAGATTTGACAGGAAAGGCACTTCTTGCCACCTTATATGGAATCCACTTTTTTCCCTTGCCACCGAAATATGAACTCAAGTGAAGGGCGGGGAGCAGTGGCGGAGCGTCCATACAGTCAGGGGGCGGATGCCCCCCCTGACGGACTCAAATGGACTGCTGGCGCCCTTTTCAGCTTTCACCATTTTTTACTTATTCGCGATTATTGCCTTTTTTATTACGCTCTCATCTACCTATTGACATTTGTCACATTATCTGCAAATTAGTAAGGCCCGGAAAGGGTCAATTCCGGCGATCTAGGGAGTAACTTTACTCAAAAAATTTCTGTACGCTCCGCGCCAACTCGTGGTGGCGCTCCGCTTAGATAGTGTCGGAAACGCCCCTACAGACCCTTCTCGCCCCCGTGACCAATACCCATAGCTCCGCCAATGGCGAGGAGGGGGTGGGGGTTGGTCCCGTTGCCCCCGTGCTGCAGGCGTCCTCGAATCGCAGGGTAAATTAATTTTATAGTTTTTGTGTCATGCATGCTTTGTTTTATATGGGCCTATTTTGTGGATGTAGAGTAAACTTTCCACTTTTGCAAAGTTCTTTTATTGTATTAAGGTACCGTTATTACTAGTTTGAAGTTAGAGATGGCCCGTCAAAGATTTCAATCCGGCCAGCCGAAAAACAAAATGGTCGACCCACAATTAACCACCAATTAATTAATCAATCAATCGGGGAAGGCTTAGGATTGACAGGCCTGCGTACAGTGTTGATCTACGTGTAGTGAGCTTGCGTGTGTGCGTGTGTGTGTGTAAGGGGGGAGAGGGATTGGGGAGTGTGGTAGGTTATGTCCAGTTTCAATGAATGTTTACAAGCAGTTTGGAGTAGGCCTATGCATTCATAGTTTGTGTAAGTATGTGACCAAATTTTATGTTCAGGTAAATTGAGGTACGGTCTTTTTTCGATCCCCTTTTGCATCACAAGTAATCCAATTTCTTTAACGTTGGTAAGGCTCCCCCGCAGGCTGGCAACGTTATTGTCACATTTTCATTTCATTTCAGTTATGTCTGTCTTAAGGCTCTCTGTGATTGGTCGAGGAAGTGGTCGATTCGCCATTGGCTGCATTATTTGACCAATCAACGGATTATACTTTAGTTCTTAAATTTGACGGTAACTTAGTTGAAAGGATCATGTATATGTGCTGTATATGTATAATTTGTACGAACTCTGGCCTATACGTGGCAAGTCAGATTTATCTTGGGGGGAGGGGCTGAGAGGGTGTGGTTTGGGGGGGGGGCGGAGGCATTCGATTATGGGGCAATTTCGGAACCGTCTATGGTTGATGTCTTTAAAGTATAATTGAATATCACATAAACAGATTTCAGATATTCAACTTGCTATCAAGCTATGGTAGTGCCTATCGTGTATGATAGACACCATATCGCCCAATTTTTTTTTTTTTTTATATAAGACGGCGATTTTTAATATCGAAATATGTAGGGGAGGGGAGACTGTGGGATGAGGGAAATGACTGGCCGGGTCCTTGTGGCAAACCCTAAATCGGGGGGGGGGGGGGGGGGGGAGGGGTGGTGGGCCCTAGTAAAATATATACTTGAAATTTCTGACGCATATTTGGGCAAGAAATTCATAAATACTATCAATATATAATTAGATCTTCACGCATGGTTGTGCCACAATAGCTCCTTTTCATTCTTTTCTTCTGAGGGATTGAAAAAATGGTGGGGGGGGGGGCGTTATAGTTATGCCCATGTAACGATTAAAAACGTGGCTTTGCGTGCAGACTGCGCTTTCTGCTCGGCAGTGTGGCAATCGTTGTTGAGGAAGGGAGAAGAAAATATAACCATAATCTTTTGCTTAATTTGCATTTGGTGAACAGCCCCTCCTTAATATCTTGGTAAATATTTTGCTTAATATGGAGACTATACATAGTGATTAACAAGGGGGTTAAAGGGGTTGTCATTTCGTCAGTCTGTGATGTGAAAGTTACAAGAGGACGGATGAAGGCTTAACTGTTTGAGACTAATGCCATGACGACGTCAGGTTAAAAGATCTACAATCAGTTTAGAACACAACCAGCTATCCGGCTATATTACAGGAATTAAAAAACTGTTGGAATAAAAAAATGTCGGCCTTTTGGTTAAGATCATGTGTAGTATCTGTTCCCTTTCGAGGGGAATGGTGATGTACACCCGACGATGATCACACAGTCACAGTCCAGATGTAAGGGGACTGGGGCTGAGAGCGGATCAGTCGTTTGGTAGTTTGGTTTTCGTGCCCAGGTTCTTTCCTGGGCGACTTTTCCTTAAAAGAAAAGGAATAAACATGGTTTTATGATATCATATTTAGACTTGTTCAAGTCTTCCGTCTTGCTTGTTTGACAAATGAAATCAGATTTTTCTTAACTATTTTCGGGAAGTGATCCATCACGATAATATTGTTCTATGAAACCGAGCAATAATGATAGTTAAGTTGGATCAGTCTCCTTTTCAAGAAATAGATGTCGCTATTGGTAAATATCCTACCCACCTCATGATAGCTGAGATCTTGGCCTATCATGGCACTTGCAAACTTCCATATCATGACCGTTTAGATTTTGAGCCAGAAGAGGAGCAAGTTTAGCATACTGAACCCCCACCCTTCCATCGGAGTAATGTCAACAGTTAACCAAAGATTTTCTAAAATGGTTTATATCACCTTCGATCCTCCCCCATTTTCACACCATCTGTACTACAAATTATGCTCTTTCATATAATGGCAGAACAAACGATGACAGTAACTGATAACATACTTAAACAAGCTTTTCCTTAGGTACTTTTACCTCTTTTCTCTGACAATGGTTAAGCTTTTGAGCGGATGAACACTACTCTAATTGTGGTGCGGTACCTACAGAAAATTCGTTTTGTAACAGAAAAAAACACCTCAAGCAAAAGTTGCACGCATTACAGTCTTGGTGTATTGCAGTGGACTAGGGTTTCTACAACTAGGAAGTTAATAAAACTTGAGCAAATTGATTTCTTGCTCGCTTTTGTTTTTGCCATTTATGGATATCCATTCATTTGCTTTCTATCTGGTAAGGACAGAGATGGGTGAGGTGCCGTGGAGGAGTTGGGGAAGGGGGATGGAGGAGGGGGAGGGGGGAGGGAGGAGGGAGGAGGGGGAGGGATACCCAGGACGCGGCGAGATGACATGCACCTCGTTATTGTAATTGGCACTAATTGGTGCGTGTTTACATATACTTGATGTGGTGTGTGTTTACACACAGTTAAGACGCAGTGGGCCCTTGTCGCCAAGGTAACAGGGTTATGTCACAAGAAAGTGAAAACGGCGTTCACATTTCATTAGTTAATACAGCGCCCTCATTTGAAATGTTTCTGTATAGACAAGACCATAGACACATCTATAAGATCCATTTTGATATAATTTTTTTTACAGATTCCGCATGTTTCATATTTGTTGCATTCTGGCAATAACTCCATATATGGAGTTTTGAAGAAGAAAAAAACGACAAGCAAAGAAAAAAACATTATTCATATCTTCGTCATATTAGTTCTGCATTTTGTTTTTTAGTAATTACCTTTAAGCGATGGAACATCCATTTAAGATTAGTCGCTAAGAAACGGACATGTTCAGGTCGAAAATAGTATGATTTATTTTAAGCTTTTCCTCGCGGCAAAAGGGTTGAAGATATAGTCAAGTGACACTCCAAATATCAGGACGTAATCTTCCTTCGTTATTTATTGAAAATCGGAAAAACTCTAAACAAGAATGAAGGCAAATCTCACTAAATCTTACCCGTGCCGGAAGCTGTTCTTACCTCCCTAAATAGTTAATGCATTTCAAACTGCAGTGACATTTACATATAACATAGAAACTACATAACAATGATTTTGAATTTGATCATTTAAAGGTCATGTGTAAAAAACGGATTAAACAACACTTAGCTTATTTGAAAGACAATTACATCCATGTGGTTACAATTCGCCCTAAAGCCGATCCCCCGACCCCCCCCCAAATAA
>KN882915.1:15696-26062 GCA_000934455.1 Apostichopus parvimensis
TATCGTTGAATATACTATATACAGTAAATGTTTATACTATCGGTTATTGATTGTATGTATTTCAATATCCTGTAATACACTGAAGTTTATGTTCTTTGAGTAATATTCTTATTATAATATCAAACGAACTCACAAAAAGTTATATTTGAGAATACATATCACAATAAAAAATTTTTTTTTACATACATAAGTCATATCGACAATGTAGCTTTATAGAAGACAAAGGAAACACGAAGCAATAAATATTTATTAGTCAGTAATAACTCAACTCCCCAAAAATGATAATCATGTCACATTCATAGACGTGAAATAATATCAAATTAAGAGGCTTAATTATGTTTGTGATCATACTTCCGAAAGTGATGATAGGCATAGACATGTCTCATCATTTTCATCATTTTATCAAATACTATTAGATGTCCATTAAATATTACGATACGGCTGTAAGCATGTGTTCATATTTAACGGTAGAGGATGTTCTTTAAGCAGGCACGCACAGGGTCTCAAGTTGTAAAAACACTAAGTATGTGTTCTGTAGTAGGGGCGTGCGCAAGAGGAGAGAGAGAGAGGGGGGGGGGGCATTACCCCCTCTAAATCCCATCCTTAGTCGTGGGGGAATTCCCTGATCTGGGGGTAGTAGTATTCAGCAGTGGAAGAATTAGACAACTACTGCGGGTGTACCATGCACTTCCTATCCTTGTTTTTCCCGCTCACACAAAGCATTTATTAGCAAATTGCGTTTAGGGCATAATTATCTAGACCTAATTTATAAATTAAAACCTATGGGAGTCATTTTTAATGACCTTAAGGCAATACCGCCATCTTGATCCTTGGTTCTTATATTGCCCTTCCTTAAAGGTTCAGGCTTCTACCTAAATCACTCGAGGGCGGGTGAATTTGACGCCCCCCCCCCCCCCTCACGCCCAGAACCAGACTTTTAAAATCCTGTGCACGTCACTGCTCTGTAGGGATCGTTTACTTCACAAAGTCATCAATTTATACACATATTTGGTAGTATTTAGAAGGCATGCATGTCCATGTAGACTAGATACATCAAAATTCATCAATTCTTTCCATTGTCAATTCATGTTTAAGGCTGCAGTCATACCATTGGTAGATGATTACAGAGGATATGTATAATTATAATCTTATTTTTTTTCTTCAAAAGAAGCAACTTTATTTCCTTTCCTTTTTTTGTTGTTCTGTCGGTATATGAGAAGAGCCTTGCAACGCCCGCTGTACGGTAACACCAATTGAAGTATTCTAAGTAATATCTCAGTAAACTCTGTTGATATCTTCACAGCATAGACCTACATAAAACAGCTTCTCTCCAGAGACATATTTTGAAACTGATAAAACCTATGAAAAGGTTTTTGATAAACCTTGAACGTAAAAGTGACATTGTTTAAAACGCTGTCATATACTTGCCAATAGAAAGTCTATCGAAATCTGCATGGTAACGAAGTTTGATGCCAACAAGCTGCTTCAGAGGAAAAGCACTGGAAATAATCCTTATGACTAATTTGATGATTACAGTAGCATGAACTGATATCTTTGTCAGTATTAACTATAACTTCTTACATCATACAGCTATATACATAATTCTTACCAGCTGTCACTCCTTATGTCCGAGAACATATACGTTTACAGTCTTTACGCAAAGACATCCATTTATACAAAAGTGGTAGACACTGTCCTAACGCAAATGTTGAATATTCACTGATACCCAAATTGTAAATGATTATTAATACTAAAGTTCATGTCTTTATTTATACAATAAAATTTCTTCTTCAAATTCTTCTTCTTCTTCATCAAATTCTTCTTCTTCAGATTCTTCAAATTCTTCAGATCCTTCAAATCCTTCAAATCCTTCAAAATTTTCTTCATGAAACGTGTCTGTCCTCATCATGCTACCAATTACTTCACTCTTAAGTTCATCTCATGTTTGCGACTGTCGACCAGGGACGTACATTAGCGGTATCGATCGTTACTATATTTAGTCGTACTCACAAGACGTTCTTTGCTAACTATTCAAAGTAATAAGATAATCCATGAGTTCATTTATTTCTAATCCATGAAGGAGGAATATTATTCTATGAATCCTATACAGCTGTATTTTACATTCGATTCCTACATGCTATTTTTGAGACAACGACAGTTTAAGCTATAATATCGTTCACCAAAGTTTTAGTATGAAGTAAACATATGTGACAGTAAACGCACAATAACAAATACTGTAACGTCACAAGTTCACATCTGTATAGGTTAGAATATATACTCAATCACCCAATACACATAGAGAACACACTTACTACTGTAAATCTTACAGTTTTGTACGACAGTAAAAACTGGATCGTGCTATAAGTCGGTATAGCATGTGCTATTAGGTTTACAGTAAGAACTGAGGATATGTGTAATTCCAACAAATCCAGTTGTTTGGGATTTGTTGGAATTACAAATATCCTCAGTTCTTACTGTAAACCTAATAGCACCTGCTACCGATTTATCAGATTTGTCAGCACAATCCAGTATTTACTGTGGTACAAAGCTTTAAGATTTACAGTAGTTACTGTGTGAATCGGCTGACTCAAGACAGCTCAAGACCACAACGAAAAATAAAGCGATTACAACATAGTTTCATGTCATTGTGTAACTGTTATGTCACACCTGTTATCTGCAAGTCAAATGCATATTGCACCAGGATGTTTAAAATATGTTTCTCTTCCATTCTTGCAAATACAAATATTAACTTTCCCCCTGAATTTAGAATGAAAAACCTTACGTTAACAAAGAATCAAACGTTTTATCTTATAAGTAGTTGTCTTCTCTGATAAATTGCAAGCAATTTATTTTCAAGCAAGCTACAAATCCATTTTTTTTTGTGCCAGTTTTTTTCTATCATTTATCTTCTCTAAATCTGCTTGTTTACAATAATGACAGCTGTAAAGATTTTCATCTCGACGATTTTTTTCCCTCTCTCTCTCTCCGTTTCTATAGAACAAACAATTGTTCCTTCTAAAATGTCCCTCTAATGCCTTTCTTTTTTTGTATTTTAATGCCATTTGGAGGACTTGACGCCAGTACGATTCAAAAGACGTCAGATCTGCCTAACCTAATTCCCTGGGAAACCTTAGCCAGAAGGTATCATAGTAAAGTGGTAGAAGGTCTTGTTTACTAACATACGAAAAAAGCAGACGTCCAAACGGTTATATCTCGGTCATCGCGGGTAATATCAACGACCTATATATATAGGCCTACTTAAATCGACAAGACTTATATCGGATTTTGTGAACGTGAAAGATGAGAGGAGACAAAATAATAGGGAAGATCCCTAATGGTTAATTAATCATTTTATTTGTTTTCCTGTCGTGAAAATGGCCGTTTAAATGACTGATGGAAGCTGCAATATAATGCCTTGTTCGATACGATTCGTTATTGTACTCACCAGCAAATGTACAAACTCATAAAATAATAAGGAATTATTTTAAATTGAAAGTTTCTATGGCTTATTAAAGGGAGTGAAGACTCGCGCACAAAGAAACGTCTGATGCCGCTAATCTGACCTAGTTTCGAATGAGGTGTAACAGAAGTGTTAGACACCACCACCATCGATCACAGAAAATACACACACAGCATGCTACCGTCGGTAATGAGACACTAGTGTACAGTCAATACATGCAGCTACGGTCAATACACACAACACAGTATACAAACGATACAGCGATGGACATCTCAGGTCCAGCTAAAGATAACAAGGTATCGCGTTTCATTACTGTCTGCATTTTGTAGCGACAAGAAAAAACTTCACTCGCGAGCAACGGCAAGTTAACTTTTTTTGAGAGGGCGGCACGCAGTTTGGGGCGAGTCTTCAATGCCTTTAATATGATAGTAGTTCTGAAATTATACTGTTTGATACCATTTGATCTTTTGTTGTTTCCTGCACCATGCATGTAAAGAGGCCGCGATGACATAACGATGGAAGCTCGTACAGATAATAAAGGCGATCATGTTGGTCTTTTCCAGCAATATTACATTGCATTGCATATCACAATGAAGGTAAAGTAACGTTCAAATATGGCAAAGCGTAATAATTTAGTGCAGTACTACACTGCATGAACGCAAGTTTGAAAAGATAGTCTGTTAGTCTGTATTTACCAACGTGAACAATATCAAATGTCAAGTCTACGATTAAGTAAGACAAAATTACTCAGAGTTGACAACCAGAATTTTGAACTGTTTATAAAAGACATTATTAAAATAAGTCTCATCTACAACTGTATACTATCGATAACATGGTTCAGTCAAAATTGTTTTGCTTTACTGCGAAAGCTTCAATTTCATCTTTCCAGAAGCTGTTTACCATCATCCCACTTTCTGGGTCATTTTAACCTATGAGACGTACAAAAAGGAGAACCAATCGACCCTAGGATCAGGACACACTTTCTCATTACCAACTACATAAGACACATTGAATAGTCTAATGCATATGCATGACAACAGTAGAAGATGATGATACCTCGGGAGAGGTTATAATTAATGACGGAGAACAACCACCGTTGAAATCCAATCCTTGAAATGTCCTTTTGAGAAATCATTAAAAGAGAATTGGAAACGTGATTTTCGGAAAAGGTAGTTAACAGTCTCGAAGCTCAAGACATACCGTATAGTGCATTGACCGTATTGAAGCTGCGTATATAGTAAGAAATGAGCAGACGATAAAGGAGTAACAAACCATCAACATCGGGAGTCAAGTAACATTCAAGAACGATTCTTTTTTTTATCAAAGGGAAGAATCTTCGGGCATTCTTCAGAAATGATTGAAGACTGTCTAGGGATAGCATAAAATGTTTTTAAGGAACAAGGAGTAAATGTCCTGATGCCAAAATTGGATAGGGTCATAGAAAATGTAAGCTACATCGAGAGTTTAATCTACTTTGTCAATGTTTCCTGCAATGAAGAACAAAACGGTCTTTAAAGGCATTGAAGACTCGCCCCAAACCGCGTGCGGCCCTCTCAAAAAGTTAACTTTCTGTTGCTTGCAAGTGACGTTTTGTTCGTGTCGCTACAAAATGCAGACAGTAATGAAACGTGATACCTTAATTGTTATCTTTAGCTGGACCTGAGATGTCCATCACTGTATCGTGTGTATACTGTGCTGTTGGTATTGACCGCAGCTGTATGTACTGACTGTAAACTAGTGTCTAATTACCGACGGTAGCAAGCTGTGTGTGTATTTTCTGGGATCGATGGTGATGTTTAAAACTTCTGTTACACCTCATTCGAAACTAGGTCAAAGTACCGGCATTAGACGTTTCTTTTTGCGCGAGTCTTCACACCCTTTAAATAACAGCGCGGGGAAACAATTCCATAGTATGGGATACTTCTCCACAGTAGATATTAACGAAGCCTTATATCTGTAGGAGAACAGAAAATGTGATCATCAAGTTATACGCAGTGGTACAAGATTGACTTCATTTTAAGGTTTCCTGCAGAAAGATGGCCGGGTAATTCCACTAATCTATACGAATTTAAAGATCTTTCATCTGAACTTTGACGATGAGTAAAGTTTTGTATTGGAACTGCGTTTAGTACAGCAATGCTGACGAAGATATACCGGTATGTGAACATTTGTGGAATACGTCAGTATCCAGAAATGTCCATGTTTCACGATCACGATCTTTCAAGGGTAGGAGAATTATAGATAAAATAACACTATTATGATTAATATATGTATCACAGGTAGGAATGCAACGTCATCCAATGAATGGTTTATAAATGGCAAAATAGAAAAAAGTGTAATACACAAAGACTGGTCTACATCGGAGTCTACGCCATTTGTCAACAAGGTTAGGATGTTTGCGTAGGTCCCTGATGTAGGTTATGATGGTTGGCATTTATTTCATCCAAACTATGTAAATTCAATACAGAGTAATTAAAATCCCCTCCTAATTTCATATCCCGGGTATTAGACTTATTTTTTTAACTTTAAAAAAAAAAAATTTTTTAATAAATTTCACGAACGAATATCTGGAGTGCCACGAGTTGGTCCATACTCCATTATTGCCGAGGTAAAGGGCCCTCAACAATTACAATCATAGAAGTTGCAATGATGAAAAGATCACAAGGCATCCAGAAATGTTATACTTAAACAAAATATATGAACTTGCAGGATGAAAAAGTATATGCAATGATATTTCGCCATCGAAATAAAATTTTGAGAAGAGAACCAGTCTATTCTCCAATAACTTTCCATCTTCCAATATCTCTAATCAGTTAAAACTGCGGATAGTGAGTGTTTTCAATTACAAAATGGTACCGATGAACATGAAGATAGTTGAGAAGGTCTCTGCTTTTCTTACGATTTCTTGTAATGAATGAGCAGAATTCCTGACTTGTATACATTTCATCCTTATTGGATCCGAAATATTTGGAGCAGGAACTTCGGGCGATAACTGTCATTTGGGAAAGATCAAAATAGGAAAGAGTTTGGCAATATCTCAGCTAATGTATCTATTGATGGTTGGTTTTATCGATACCTCAAGCTATATTTGCTCAAAGAACATTGATGCTATTCTGTGATTTATGTAGGACGATATACTGGATAAATTAAGCGTTCAACAGATGATGGATTATGAACAAAATATAATGGGATATGGTATGATTGATATTACCACTTTTGCAAAAGGTTTAAATACCAAACTATTCCGTGATGGGAGGAGAAATATCGATCAACTTTCATTTATCAACAGTTGACAGACAATTTTTATATCAGGGAAAATTAACTTTTGCAGAAATTGATGATACATAAAAAAAAATATATAAGATGAGGTTATCAATCCCGATCCGATTTTAATTTTTAATTTACCCCGCTGAGAATTCGAGATGTTAGAAACCGGTGGACAATGCAGATTAGTATACTAACTTGATCTTTGTTATTCCCACTTCAGTCTATATTAACGGTGTGAAACAGTAATTTGTTTTTATCAGGCGACTTCAGGCAATTCATCGGTTTCAGTTTATTGTTTACTATTTACTTTTAATAGAGATGTTTTCGACAAAAGAAAACAAAAACAGTAAACAAAAACAGTAAACAGTAAACAAAGAAAGATATCTCTTAAAGTGGAATTTGTAACAATTTAGCCGTTTAAAATGAAAATACAGCTTAAAGGTACTTGAAAATATAGTTCAGTGAGATTAGTTCACACATTCGTACGATGAAGATTTTGTTGGCCGTATAAACAAAAATAATTTTGTTAGACGTTTTTCTCTGCTTTGGTTTGTACGAATGACTACGTTAAAAAACTCCTGAAAATAAAAGAGTTAAGAGTTCTCCCCATCAAGATAAGCTATGTAATTAAGTAAGATGAGCTAGCCCCATATTGTGCGAGATCGGAAATTCCAAAGCATTTGTACAATCCTCGATTATGCATTTTGTCGAGGTAGTCAATTTGTTTCCAATATACTTACAAAACGGATTGAATTTCATTTTCAGGTTCATTTGCCATGTAATCATATATGGTATGTATCAATTTAGTTTACTAAGTTACTTTAAATCTCTTGGAACAAACTTGTTAATTTCCGGCCCCCAAAATTTGCAGTTATCATTTTGATGTCAATTTCTCACACTCCGTTATGAAGACCAACATACGAAATTACTAAAAACATAGTTTGTAATTTAACACTTATCGATAGGAAAAGATATTTAAGGAGTTGAGTGTTCTTACAAAACAGAAGGCGGAGCTTACATAAAAAGGAAATTGCCAATAAGGGGGAAAATGAAGAAGATGTTTGTAAGAATCAAATCTTTTATGTAAGATTAAAATCTTTATTTAAGAAGAATAGCCTTTACGTATGAACTTCAATTTGTTTTTGTTTTTCTCTACGGTCAGGTGGCAACTAAAATGCCTCAAAAAGACTTTATGTTAATGAAGGCTTAACGATGTTGCAGATTAACGATAAAAACAAATATCGTTTCGAAGAAACTGTCCTGTGTATAAATTTAAACTATTGCTGTTCCTTGTAGACTCCGAAGATACAGAATCCGCGTCGAAACCTATCCAAGTGACACCAACGGGAATTAACATTGCTTCAAGTTTCAATTAAAGTGCATAGCTACGGGGTAATTCGGAGTATTACTTTGTTTACTTGCAAGAGTACCATTGTCGTATAATTGCTGCAGAGATGGAAACAGTTTTAGAGAGCGATTAGCATCTGTTCAGGTGGGAATTACTCCCAGGCTTGCCAGAGTACTTTGAAGGAAATGGAATACGAGACGTTAATTCTACGTTTCCTGACAAGTTAATCGAGAATAAGTAGTGGACTTTAAACGATATATATATATATATATATATATATATATATCGCACTGAAATATGCGGAGGGGTATGATACTGCATATTGTGTCAATTTTAAATTTCGTCAAAGCATGGATGTTTTACTTCCATGGTCAAAGTAACCATAGCAACCCTACATATATTATAATCAACCAATAAGATCATATCAATTGTTCCCTTGCGTTTCCTTTATAGTTTACGGTATGTCGTTGTTTACATGTTATAGTTTAGGCAGTTTCTTCATAACACCTTAATCAGCGAATTAACCATTTTCACAACTCTTTCAAGCCGTCAAAATGTAAAATAACCGTCGACCTTATAGGGCTGATATACGAAGTTAATATTAATGATGACAGTATTATATAAACTTTAACCATTGCGTTGAATATCAAGTATGACAAATTGCTTCCGGCAAATGGTGACTTGACAAGAACTGTATATACAGCTGAATATTTTCGCTTCGTGTAATCATGGAGCTATTAGCTCCATTGTGTAATGCATATCACTAGTTTAAAATTTCATTGAACATTTTGATAAGAATATCTCCCACCTGAGAAGCCTATTCAAAACAAGACAATTAAAAGGAAATGACAAATGAGACGATTTGAATGACAATTAGCCCCCTGGAACGTTTTATCGAGCTATAATTGTCTATGCGTTTGCGTGTGGGAGCGGCATTTGTATGTGTGTTTTTAAAACAAAACATTTAATCCGTCATTGATTGTGAGTTGTTTTTTATAGAAATGAGTGACGACAAATCCGTCTTTAAGGAAAACTGTGTTTTGGATCCGCAGTCGAAAATAATTACCTGATAAGAGGCGTCTTCAAAAATTAGGCATAAATCCGAGACATTATAGCTGCATTGTATATCAACATGATTATATAGATGATCATCGTTCATTCACGCACTCCGTGGGGGTGCGTGCCGGTAAACCATGCAGTGCAAAGCTAAAACACATAAACGACACCTTCCTTGAAAGAGTAGAGTTCCCTGAAGCTCACACGTGACGCGCAAAGCGTCCATCACAGGTAGCTACTGTGGTACAAGGTTGTTTGTTGTTGTTTGTTGACGTTTGTTGTTGTTGTTGGTGGTGTTTGTTCTCATTTTTTTGAAGGGTGAGAAAAGTGCAAAAGGTAAAGAAACACTGCCTCTATAAATTGAGATATTTACTCCGCGGCGATGGAAGGTAATAAAAACACCGTAGTATAATTTTTTTCTGCTAAAAGGTTCCTACATTACGCCAAATCATTGCGTTGCAATACGCTTCTCTATCGGCACGTTACGAATAATCTACATTCTGAAAAGGATCTTTATGATAGGATTCGTGCGGTTGAATTTTCCTTCATTCATTAACTCATTTCGTCTTCGTCTTGTAAACCTTGAACATATTCAGCGATTTCAACGATAGCGAGGGCGGATTAGGGAGAATTATACCTGCTCAGAAACTCATACATATTCATTCATCCTCGCTCAGTCACAGCGTTCCCTCTCCACACGCCTGAGATAATAACGCAAAATTATACAATTCTGTCGAGATAAGATCATAAAACTTAAAACAGTTGTTCCTTAGGCCGATGACACGCAACTTTACCTGTGTGATCAGGGCAAAGAGAAGTTTAGATTTTCTATATAGTGATAGTGCTACGCTGGAACACCGTATAAAACGCTGTGCATATTGCTTTACAAAGTTCGTGTTATACCCATATCTTGTTCTTTTCCTTCTCTCTGTTTTGCTCAGACTGACAGAATGGTAATAATATCGGTTTCCATTACAATTGTCACAGCATGGATAAATAGCCTAGAACTCCCCACCCTCTCCCCCACCCTCCCCCGCCCCATTTTATTACACTTTCTCGTCTCTTGCTTCGAGTGTTATCAAACTCGTACAGCGATAAAACACTGTTCAGAAATCAAGTACTTATCTACTGCGGAAAAATAAAACAATGTGCAAGCACGCAAACTGTTTAATTCATCTGAGCCATCTATCTTCTTCTTCTGCTTTCGTCTTTATTTTCTAAAGAAGAAACACTCT